>JASGAT010365975.1:424-17667 GCA_030220025.1 Chelon auratus
TCCTCCTGCAAACCAAAGCAAGATGGACTCTCATTCGGTCTGTCTGTCTTGTCAGAGCTCAGATCGACATTTTGCACGGGGATGAAAATATATGCTTAGAGGTAGGGAACACGTTAGGTGAGCGATCTGGTTCATTATTCGCGTACTTTACGAAATTCGTGCTGTTATTGAGCCCGAGGAGCCCGATACAGTAGCTCCAGTCGTCACTCCTTAGACAGACCAGTCCGATCGGGCATCAGCAGTTTTACCTGAGAATACAACTAAACCCCCTGCGCAGCAAAATATCCACCGCAAATGTGCCTCTTTAGGTCGGGCTGTTTAATGTTGTATGAAATGAGTCCAGTGATCGCAGGGTTCTGGCCTACGTGTTTTGGATTTGGCCACAAGGGCGGACGATTGCACGATTGAAGTAATCAGTTATCAGATCAGACAAAATGTCCCACCGTACTTTGAAGCTGATGATGTCTTATTGCGATGCGATCTGACTAAATGAGAAAGAGAATTAAAGTTGCCGTGCACTCATCTTTCCTGCAAACGAGATTATATGTTGTGGCAAAAAAAATAAATAATAATAATAATAATAATTGTTGCAGAAATGACACTAATGCATGACTGAGAGCGGTGTCTTGTATTTTATAGGTCATCGTCATTGCATGACAAAGGCTGTGGCAGATTCATCTTCATCACTCATACAGCATTTCCATAGTTTTTCTTCAGTAAGTATACTCCCCGCTTTCCACTCAACATTCATAAATACACAAAACGCTGGCATCTAGTCTGGCTGGTGTCCAGAGCAGAATACAGCCATTGAGTCATCCATTCACTCCTAATTTAATTTGTGCCATGTTTACTAGGCACCCAGAACAAGTGCAAACACGGATAAAATAATGCAATAGATGGAAATTTGCTAAGATGTTTAATTGATAGCTGATTTATGTGTGCTGAGCATCCAAATGCACTTGCTGCTGAAATCAGAGCAATAAAGTTGAATAGATTGTGTCAGGGTGGAGGCAGTGGACAGTTTTTATTTTCCTTTGCTTAGTAACGTGTTGACAGTGTCGATTAGTAGAAAGCATAAAAGTTTTGGTCCAATCGTTTAAGATGGGACATATTTTTCTATTTTCTACTCCATGTAACTCTTGAATTACTTTCCTACAGCAGACCTCACTGTCTTTGGTTAATCATTTTGTTACTATAATATTTTTTGCAATGGCGATCAATTACTCGACAGTAATGGTCATGACCTACTGTTCAACAGCCATGACATACAGCACAAGGGATGGTGATATGTTTGAGGTCTAAGACAGAAGGAGATGGGACTATGATGAAAATCTAATGTTGCTATCTTTTCTCCTTCTACCTTAGATCATGAACTTATAAATCACCCTTCATATTTTTCTATTTGAAGCCTATTTTCTTTCCACGCTCCCTTCTCCCGTTCTCTGGCTCTTATGGCATTCACAGCTGAAACCTGTGTGCAATGGCTGTCTCATTTCCCGCTTTCTAACTTTCTGACATTTTATCTGAGAGTCCAAATTCACGGAGTGAAAGTATTCTCTAAATAACGCCAAGAATTATCACAATGCAACAAAGATTGTAAAGCAGGTGTTCTCTGATAACAGCACCGCTGTGTATTAAAGGCTATTTGTTAGACGTGAAAACCATGGTGATGCAACACATCGTCGGTCAGTGGTGACACGGAGTGGCAATGATTTATACCCATGATATATGAAAACCGGCCGTTGCAAATACAATATAGTTCAGTAATATTGAACTGCTTTGTAACAGTGATTAAAAACACACAACTATGTTTTTGGAACAAATATGCACTTGAATGTGCATACACAGCATGATTTTACGTCCAGTATTTACTTACCTGTCAGTCCTAGTACATATGTCCCCTAATGAAAAAAAAATACTCAAAAAAAGACGGAACAAAATGGTAGCACTATAATACTGAAGCTTGAAAATCAAGGGGATTAGATAAAGATTAGATTAGATAAAGGTCAGGTATAATAAATCTAGCCTTAAATAAATGTTTTTTTTTATATATATATATATATATATATATATATATATATAGACACACACACACACACACACACACATATATATATATGAACTGTAAACACCCACCATGTATCTACCAGGACCTGGTTGTTCATCTATTGCAGTAGTGTTTCTGTTGGTAAAAATGTATACTCTGTAAGTAGCATTTACCACAACTCTGCTGTGAATAGCGCAGGGGGACACCGTAGTAACATTGGATTGAGGGATTTTTGTATTTCTGTTCTGTGAACGAACACACCACACAGTCTTTCAGTAACTTTTTTATCAATGCCCACTGCGGCTGACTAAAATAACTTGCATAGCTCTAATACACTTTTCCGTGACTGCGGTATCGTCCTAATGCGTCTCCCACACACTTTCCCACAACAAGCCCACTCGTCTGTGCCACATACACAAGGCTACTCATCCGTAGTAACATGTTAAAAGCCGAGTAACTATATGAATTGATGTAATCATTAAATGTTTGTCTTCTCCATCTTGATAGATAATTAAGTGCAGTGTTTACTTATGTAAACCTACTCATACTACACATCTCTCTGCACTGTGTGGCACCTCATATTTAAGTTATTTTTATTTTTAGTGTAGTTTTAAACTTCCCATATCTACGTGTGCCAAGCTTGGGTCACTCAGGTCATATCAGAGTTACTTTAGTTAGCACTTAACCTTCTACAAATAGTGTTGGCATCAACATCCAAGTTATAATTGAGACTGGGAAAGTCATTTTCCAATACTGAAAAATATTGAGGTGCTGGTAAAAGCAAGCAAACATGGGCATCTCATGTTAGCCAAAGTCTGTGATTAAAGGTAGTTAAATCAAACTAGATAGAGCACTGCATTAAACAAGCAGAGTATTTCTAACTCTTGCATGTCCAACTCTAGCCTAACCACTCAGTTCATATCAGATGATGTGTCTGGTAACCATCGACTGGGATTTCGTTATGTGGTGTGTTTCAACCGATACAGACAAAAAAAAACACACAGTTGGATAGTCCTACAACTAATCTGAGTCATTCTGTTGTAAACAAACTCAACTCTACAGTGCTCAGATGATGTGGGTGACTATACCACAGTTTTTCTTCTGCAAATCAATTTGATTGGCCTGGCAGATTCAGTTCTTGAATTCCAACTTTTAGATTTGACCTCGGCATCTTCTTATGACAGTTTTGTTCTTTGGAAATTTTTCCAAACTTACGTCAAAACCAGCAGTTGCTCATATTTATAAATGTCATAAAATTGGTATTGTTTATGTCTCTTGTGTGACATACACCATTTTACTCTTAATTTATTCACACAAATCCTGCTGACCGCATCTGTGTGTCTTGTACAAGTGCATAACATAATAAAGTATAAATGAGAATATTTAGAATTGTTCTCAATTTAAATTATATGTGCACTATGACTGAGAAAGAACTCTGGCCAAACGTGTCCCACTGAGTCATCAGTTCTTAAATCACTTCTTCTCATTAGTATAAGCCCGTATATAATCTAAAAAAAAAAAAAACTGCTGCTGCTACTGAGTTCACAACCATATTCATGTTCCCCGTGGGTCCCACAGTATGGGGATCCCCTAAGGCAAGTTTAGCAAGAAAATTAGCATAGTAAATTAAGGCTAATGAGATAATGGTCAGTGAGGGAAGGGTTTGCTTCTTCTTTTGCTCCCTTGTTCATTTTAAATTAAACCTATAGACAGGAAATGCGATTCAGAAACCTAAAGAGACATCATTAAATCAAGCATTGTTTTATGCCACAGCTTATCTCTTGAGACAGTGATCAGCCACTATCATGAAACACTAATGTTCAGTGGCTAGTGGATCTGAGAGCAGACCATAGCAACCTCCCCGAACAGGATCCAGTAACCATCACAATGGCAGACATCCAAAACAAGGGTATTGAGTATGAAGGGCTGGACAGCACAGGGCCTGACATGATCCATGCCTACTGGCTAAAGAAACTAACTGCAGTCTGCTGCTAAGGGATGGGACCCACCATGAATGGCTGCACACTCCTAATCCAGAATGATTCCCAGATACCCAATAACTCATGCTAAGATGAGTAGACCGGAAACCACATATAATAGGGACACCAGAGGAGCAAAGTTCTAGCTCTCTGTAGGTGTTTGGCTGTAGCTGCTTTCCTTGTGGCCTCTTCATGATTTCCATTTGGTTGTGGGATTCCAAGGTACTCGTAGTTCTGTCCATCTGCTATGTTGCCTTCTGGTAGTACTATCTTCTCAGTTCTGACAACCCTACTTCTCCTTGTTACTGTTCGACCACACTTATCGTGACTGATATTGTTGCTCCAGATCCTGGCGGTATGAATCAGTGAGTCGATGTCCCGCCTAATTTCCAGTATACAGGTTGATGTTATCCATGTAGATTAGGCGGTTGTGCCATTCCACAGGTGGTATCTATACCCACTCTTGGTAATGATCTGTTTCAGGACATTTAAGCGTATGCAGAATCTTGGTATATGCTGCACTTGATGGCGACTTGCCTTTACTTGTTTTCCATAGCCCCACTGAGTTCTTGATGAAGGCTTTTAGAGTCCTGTTGATGTTGTACAGCTTCAAGCGTCCCAGGATCCACGCGTGAGGCATTGAGTCATAGGCTTTCTTGTTGTCAGTGCAGGGTGTGCACAGGTTGCTCTGTCTGGTCTGACAGTGATAGTGACTGCTTTACCTAGCAGAAGTAGGGCAAGTCCTGAAAAGTTAGGTTAGGTGAACAGGAAGAACAAGATTCAGCCTGTGCACCTGTGCCCGACCAGTCATCAGATAACTGGAATAATAAGCTGACCAAATGAGGAGGTAGCGGCCACTGATATCAAGACGAGGAAGCTCCTCATAGTACATGGGAGGCTTCACCCCAAGTCCAGCACCCTGAGGTTGTACACTAAGCAGAAGGAGAAAGGCCAGGGACTAGTAAGGGTCAGAGCCACTATCCTGGATGAAACAACAAAGAACCATGAGTACATCAGGATGATGGCCCCCCTCTTAAGAAATGTTTAGTGTATACCTCAGGCGGGAGAAACCTGAGGAGCAAGAGAAATAACAGCAGGAAGCATCACAGGAGGACAAACCTCTGCATGGTGTGTACTGAAAAATAGAGGAGCTAATCGTGGCACCACTGGAACGGGCTTTAAGTGCAAGAGCAATAGAGAATGGTGTCTATCCCACTAGGGCTGACCCCAGGTACAGGATATGGAAAGATGCCCCAGAAACAATCCAATAGATAACAGCAAGATGATGTGTTAGCTAGTAAGATGCTAGCAACTAGGTCGTACATTGGATGCCATGTCTAAGATGCTGGCATAGTGAATAGAAACATCTGTGTAGAATATGACGTCGAGGTCCAAGAAATACTTTGGGCAATGAGTGCAAAATTGGGAGAGTGACTCCAGTAGATTCCAAGAACAACATCTAAGATATTTGTCCAGAAGAGTGCAGTACTAGGAGCAACTAAGATACTGTTCAAGCTTCCAGGCTTCTGATAAAAGACCTAAGCTTGAGGGGAACAAGACACCTCATCGGTGAAAGAGGGGAATTTTAGATGCACTATAAATATTTGGCTGTCAAATTGAATGCATTATATTTTTTAACAGGATTACAAATAGTAATATTAACTCTGACAACTGTGTATGTTTTGTACAGACCTGGTCTTATAGTGCACCCCTTCCGCTGTTTTTTCTTTTAGGTGCGGTAGTACCATGAAGGGTGAAGGAAGGGGTAAGGAGTCACCTGTTGCCGGGGAGATCATTGGCAAACGGCCCAAACGTAAATGCCTACAGTGGCACCCCCTTCTCTCCAAAAAGGCTCTGGATTTCTCTGAGGAGGAAGAAGAAGAAGATGAAGAGGAGCTGGAGAAAGTGAGTGTTTTTGTCAGTAAAGTATATCAGCCCCCTTTGTCCATGAACTGAATAAGTCATCTGTCAGTTTGTCACATAGTCGGTACAGAAGACATTGTACAGCATTGCACTAAACAATTCATAACTTTGCTTTCAGCAGCCCGTGCTGTGCAGTCAGGACCGGGACTCGCAGGTGCAGTGTGGAAGCACAACAGAGGAAGTGGAGGAGGACACAAATGAACAGCGCGCACGCCGGCCAATGAATGCCTTCCTCCTCTTTTGCAAACGCCACCGGTCCCTGGTGCGGCAAGAACACCCTCGCCTGGACAACCGTGGGGCTACCAAGATCCTGGCTGACTGGTGGGCTGTGCTAGAGCCTAAAGAGAAGCAGAAGTATACTGACATGGCCAAGGAGGTGAGTCTGCCGTATGACATGCCTCTGTACTAACATTATTTCTAACTTGCTCTTGCCTTAGCAGCAAAGTAACTAAAAGTAATGAAAAGCAGGCTCCTAGACTACCATGTACAGCTTTACTACTGTTGCATCAGTTATATGATGGAGAGCAGGAGGGGTGATTTCACACAAGTGTAGTGATGGGCTATTGTTTATGTTGTGAGGTTAATGACAATCAAATATAAATAGACCACACCCAAGAAGGTGTGATCTTCCTCAAGAAGGGTAACTGGAGTTTTTCTATTCTTCATATCTCGATACCTAAGGGAGTGGTTCCGTTCTTTTGAGGTTTTAGATCTTACTCATCAGTGTTCAGTTCTTTAGAAACACTAAGCTTCATGGTTTTAAAGAATGTACTTTTAACCAAATCAATTCCGTATGCTCTTCCAGTACAAGGATGCCTTTATGAAGGCAAACCCGGGCTACAAGTGGTGTCCCACTACCAGCAAACCCGTTAAGAGCCCTTCCTGTCAGCCAGTCAGCAATCCTCGCAAAAAAGTTTGGCCATTCTCTTGTCACTCATTCAAGGACTCTACTGCCAAAAAAGTGCCCAAAACTGACAGCATGCCACAGTTAAACTTCGCCATGGCAGGTGTGTATTGTGAAAAGAGTGTTCGTTGCGCGTACCGTGATTAAATGCGGCGTTGTTTTCGTAACTTATGTCATTCATTGGCAGATCCTACTAAGATGGGAGGCCTTAGCATGCTGCTGTTAGCTGGAGAACATGCCCTCACAAACAGAGAGGTGGGTCACTGTTAGATGCCACAAATGTAATGTGTAATCTCTCCAGTAGATGGCGCCAAAGTTTGATGTTATTTTTTTTTTTTCTATGCAGACGCTTGTGTTTTTGTATATTATGCAGAATTTTAATACTTTTATTTTTTTATTTGAGTGACTAACTAACCCCAGTTTTGTTTTCTTCTCTAGATTCCCTCAAGCACTAAACCTAGTTTACCTGACACAGCCAGTGAAGGGAAATCCTTTCCAGAGGATAAGGAAGAGGTGTGTTCTGAGACCACATTTCATTTCATTTCATTTCATTGAGCTGCCCAACGGCGCATATACTACGTAAAATGAAACTATCTTTACTATCTGGAACATCAAATGGCATTCACGTGTTAATGGTGTCTACACAGTAATGTAGCGTCAAGTTAATGCTTCATATTAATCTGAAATATCCCATAAATCTGCAAGATTGATGATTTTGAATGTTTCTTTGAACTGAGGTACTTATCCATGGTCAGTGCATTACCTACCGTACATGAGTACATGAGGTCAGGCACGCCTCATATATGGAGAAGCAGCCTGGAGTACTGACAGATAAGCAAAGCAATGAACTGCTGTGGACGGAGTCATCAGTATTTCTTTTGTACATTTTTCTTTGCCAGCTAAAACAAGACTCATCTAAAAATGAATAGTCTGCCTGGGTACTGAAGCTGTTGTGTTTTCAATGTTACCTTCAGCGCCACTAGACTCCACTGAAAACAACTACTTCACACTGCTGCTTTGATGAGTTAGTTAGTTTGTGACATTGTGAGACTTTGGCGCGTCGGATCTGAATTAACGTTTTATAACACCCAGCACAGCAGTACAACGGCATCAGGGTTTTTGACAATGGAGCCTCTTAGCCTTGAAGAGAGCGATATGACAGCTTAAGTTTCCCTTCGGAAAAGGCTGTATGATGGCAAGGCAAAGCGCTGATAATGTTCTAAATATGGCATGCACTTAACCTGATACTGATTTTTTAGGCGGCCTTGAATAAGGTGGCTATGCTTTGCTGCTGACAGAGTCCACAGCAGTTTACTACTTGGCCTCCATGGTGTTACTCCTGTCTTCTTCAAATTGGGGTTGAGCTAGCCGCTATCGACTGTGCTAAAGCATCTCATGCGACACACTTCAAAGAAACAGAATTATGCCTTTAATACAGATGCATTAATAACTGATGTACCCCAGAAATGACTTTTTTTTTTTCAATTCACAGATGTTTTCTGGGACAATACCAAACAGAGTGCCTGACATGTGTGAAAGCAGGGTCAAATCTGCCCTTTCCCCAATGGAAGAGGTACGACTTGAGTTAAAGGCCTTGAAAAAATGTTTATAATTATCATAACCGAGATGCTTATATTCAAAGATTAGACATTCAGTATGAGTTCCTCCAGTAGAAATCAATAAAGTGATATGCATAGTCATTTTAATGTTCCCCTCAGGCCAAAATATCATTAGGCGTCACATAATCTAACTGGTAATTTGCCATGAAATGTGTTGAGCAAATAGAAGTGTAATTGTGCTATTCTTCATTCTAAGAGGGGAAATGACTTTGCTAACATTAGGTTCCTGTACCACGGTTTGGGCTTTCACCATACCCTGGTTTCACCATGGTAACGAACGCTGCACTGTTTCCTTCTTCTGAAGCTGGCGACCTATAAAGCAAACAGCGACCACCGATCACAGCGTTGAAAATGAACAAAATATTACTACAGGATCCTGAAGAAACCAAACAATTTACAGTAAACATGTCAAGTAACAGAGCAAGAGATTTGTTTATATGTAATAATTCGTTAATGATTAATGCTACTTTATATACTATATATACTACTACTATGAACTGCAGCTTCTAAGAGAGCCAATTACGAGCTCAGTGAAGCAAGGTAACCCGGAGAGAGGCAGGCAAATTTAACTTAATTCATGATACAAGCCCCAAGTTTAGTGTTTACTACAAGAACAATAAGTCAGTGTTGCTGGACGCTACTAGATTTGCATCTCCAGAAAGCCAGAGTACTGTGATTTCATTAACAAAACAACAGGTGACAGAGAATGTTACTGTCTGTTCACAGTCTTCACTGTCTGTGGCACCGGAAGGAAAACCATGCGGACAGTCCGCCCTCTTCCAGCTTGCTGAAGTAAGATGTTTGACAAATACAGAAACATACAAGTTACCTGATTGTAGTATCATTGTACTTTCTTAAGATAACGAGTTCCTTTCACTCAGCTACAGTATAATGAATTGGAACACTTCAAAATGTATAATTTTAATTAACATTGTTTTTTTTGTTGTGTTTGAAAAGATGTGTTTGGCATCTGAAGCTGGAAAAATGGACACAGTTGTATCTCAGCCAGAGGACAGCTCCTCTCCAGCGTCCCTCCAGCAGACTGACATCAAGCAAGAGAACAAGGAGGACAGTGCTGACACCGACCGCTCTCCTCCCTCCTCTCACACATCGGCCCCCTTACCTACGCTTTCCTCTGTCACTTCTACCTCCACTGATGCAATTCCCTCACAACCGATCAGCCAAAACGCATGTGTCAAAAAGAAGAGCAAGAAGAAAGACGTGGCCAAGTCAAGTGAAAACGATGAGCTCCTTTGTTCGGCAAAGAAGATAATCAAGAGGTGCAGTAGCTCAGAGTCAAACGTGGACAGTGTCTTCAGTACAATTGAGGCGGTGGCCAAAGGGGCCTGGAAGGACACAGAGGAGAAGCCTAAAAAGAAGCTCCAGAGCGGTCACAGCAGTGGAAACTCCGGTTTGTCCAAAAAGAAAATTAAGCCCAAAGCCAAGACTTTTGTCAAGGAGAAAGAGGAGGAGGAGATGGATGACGGCAATGATCAGTGTGGGCAGCACAGCCCTTCTGAGGTGGAGCTGAAGGAAGAGGTGACCGGTGATAGCCCCAGCACAGAATCAGAAGAAGCCAATCTGGGAAGCACAGACCTCCAGGGCCACATGGCAGAACCCCTTGACTTCCCGTGCAGCCTTTCACCTGCTAAGCTCAAAGAGGAAGACGGGGCGAAGGAGAGTGCAACCTGTGAGTCCAGCGCAGAGAATCGTGGCTCCAGGAAATCAGAGCGGAGCTGTAAAGGCGCTTTGTACAAAACTCTTGTCTCAGAGGGAATGCTGACTTCACTGAGAGCTAATATTGACCGAGGTATCAATTTTAATTTAAGGGTAAACGGCTTATCTGTATGTTATGTAGTTAATTAATGAATGTTGGTAGTTAATAAATGGTCTTTTCTCATTTTCTGTCTGCAGGTAAAAGAGGGGCTTTCCGTACTTGTGACCATGATGCTAACTGGAGTGATGACAGCTGGACAGTTTCACAGATGGGACCTAATAACCCCAAGAAGCTGAAAAAGTTAAAGTCCAAAGATGAGTCTTCACAGGGGTGAGTCATGTCTCTTCTTACTACACTGTGACAAAGACAACAGTCATTTTCAATTACAGAAAATGACAAAATAATGTTCGACAAAAGAAAAAGGATGTAAGAAAAAAATATTTCTTGTTTCTTTGTATTAAGCTTTAAATAAAATTCAAAGCACATAGAACAATCCTCCTAAAATGTTCTAAATAAACTTCAGTCAATGTCTGCTTTAAATTAAACTAAGCAGCACCCCAGTATTTTATTTTCACTTAAAGATTACTTATCTGGAGAACATACTGTATGTCTGCAGACTTTGATTTGTAATGTGGAATGGTGCGTTCACACTAGCCGTGAGGGAGCGGCAAACTACGATATGTTTTCAATAGAAGCAACAAACGTGAGATGTGCGACGTGAAAGTTGCAGCGATGCATCAGCCAGTCAGCTGTTGCCGTGTTATTCAAACTGTCATTGCCCTTTTCAAACAACCACGTCGAACCCAACGTCAATGGCAACGCTCACAGAGTTTTAGCCCCTGTCGAAGTGTGAATGCACCGTGGTACCACTCGCTGGGCCTTCAGTAGGATAATTCTTATCTTAAGAAACACTTTTTATTTTCCAGTTTTGCGACATTTATGAAATTTATTTGTTCCCTGATACTAATTTTCGTTAGCCTGTTATCACCCTATTAAGTCCACTGGAGAATTAGGAAAAACAAACATTAGAAATACATCAGATGAGCTGATAAAATGTCACGTCACAGGTAAATCTTTACTGTCATTGACACCAGTACCAGAAACACAAAGCACAGTTCAAACAGTCTGTGTAGCCTTACGTAGCAGCCGTTATTGTATTCACTGACCTGTATATTCATACTCATGTTATCATTATTAATAATAATATTTAATGAAATAATATCGTAGGCCTGCTGGTGATCAACGTCAAACTGTTTTCCTGCTGAATATTCTTGTACAAGAAATCTGTGTATCACCATTTACTGATCCAGAACGATAAAGGAGGACACGTCTTTTAACACAGACTTGACTGTAATATTCCTCCTTGAAAGACTTTAGGATGCTGTTACTGACAATTGTAGTTTTGTCAGTTAATAAATCATATTGTACTACTGTAGAAAATAAAGCAACGTGCCAATAGAGAGTAGAATAGAGTAATACTCTAGAGCGGGTTACAGCTGAATTTGTTTAGAGAAGAGGAAGGTACAAAGATGTTTACTGTTATCTATAGGCGTGTGGTTAACTTATACAATTCCTCTCATGTCTGGTTCATGTTCAGGTTTTGTATATGTTTGGTTATGTAAAACTTTGAACTTCACTTGTCAGGCTAGGGAAGCTGGAGGAGGAGTTTGAAAAGAAGTTTAACAGCCTGCCACAGTACAGCCCAATGACATTTGATAAGAAGGGGATTGCTGTTGCAAAGAAAAAGAAGACTGACAGCTCCACGGTCCACGAGGACACCTCTAAAGCCGGAAAAGGTAGGAACAATGCCAAGTCTCCTCCACTGAATGAACAGTTTAAATTCCCCTCATGTCATCCATGGCTCAATCTACACCTGTCTGCAGAAGTTCCAGTTCTCTCTTTGTTAAAACTAAAACCTTTTGACTCATAGCATTGCATTCCCATGCTCTTTTTTTTCTTTTTTTTTTCTTTTTACTATATCAGGACCATCTTCATCTCAGAAAAAGACTTCATTCCACAAGATTGTTAGGAAGCACAAACACAAAAAGGAGAAACCAGATGCAGTGGACAAAGGTGAACTAGAATGTTGATGTTTGTATATTATATAGCAGTAGACATAATTAATGGTAGTTAATGGACCTCGCAACCCATTAGCGATGCTCTCATAAAATTCTAAGTCATCCAGGTCATAGTATATATAAAATACTTGGATATCTCAAGTATCTCAAATAATTTTACTGTAATATTAGATATAAGAATAACATAAGGAGTATTCTCTAAGAATTAGCAGTTAAGACCTACTATATGCGCAAAGACAACTCTTCAATCTGATCTCTCTTCTAAATATGATACTACTGAATTTGAATTGCACATATTACTGTGGTTTTTGTAACTGAGTGTCCCATTAAGAGGACTGAAATAGATTTGTATTGTGTTTATGCATAATGTAATGAAAACCCTGTGCATACGATTGTCTTTACCCCTAAAATCCATTCTCGTGAACTTTCTGCCCCACAGCAGTGGTACAGACTGATTCCACCCCTCTGGATTCAGCTTCAAAAGCCAAATCATGTTGTGCCCCCGTTGCCATAACGTGCCCAGATGTCCAGGGCACTGCTAGTATGGAGATGCTAGTCGGTAGCCAGAAGAGGAAGGCTAGGAAGACCAAGATTACACACTTGGTGCGCATAGCTGATGGGAGTGTGTCTCCAGTCGAGGGTGAGTGATGAATTAATGATTGATCGTAGTCCGATTGGACAGATCTGTGTCAGTCTTATGTCTGACATTTCTGTTTAAAAGAAATGTATTTTAACAACACTGATATTATCGAGGAAGCTGTAACTGAAAGCTCGCTACTGTAGATGGCTAGCGGCCCAGAGGGGAAGTAAGTCATACGTGATACGTTTAAAAATAAACAGTATATTTAAGTTCATCTCACCATAACCACTCACATTAATGATTCAGATTCAGAAAACTTTTTGTCCCTGGGAGACAATTTAAATACCTAAGAAAGTAATACACAGACAGAACTGTACAATTTGAGTTTCATAGTGTTAGCATGTTGTTCCTGTGAATTTTACATGTTTGCTTTTATGCCACAGAGGACAAAACTAGGGACTTGAACCAGGAACAGGATAAGAAGCCATTACCCCAACAGAATTTATGCAATGAAAAAGGGTGCTACAGTAATCCCAGAGCAGAGGAGGCAGAGAGGAGCACCGTACCACAAGAGCTACCTGCCTTCTTCAGCTTGGCAGCCCTCGCTGAGGTCGCCGCCATGGAAAATGTTCACAGGTAAACACCGCCGAGCTTCCATACAATACAGCGGAGCTGCCTTAGCTTATCGTGTGAATTCTGTTATTATGTGAATATTTTGTTCATTTGTTAGTACTTTCAGATATACAATAGATTTTGGGGGTTTTAACTCCCTCATGTCACATTCTTCACATCATGTAGGGACCATTACTACAAACATGAATGAATGATTTAAGAGAACTTTACCATTTACCTTGGTCTACATTTTGAATTCTGCAGGGACCGTGTTGTTTTTTTTGTTTCACTTAGTTTTGTTGTTTTCTATAGATGTATATTGAACAGTTTCTTAATACATACATATATATATATATATATATATATATATACACACACACCGATTAGCCACAACATTATGACCACTGACAGGAGAAGTGAATAACGTTGACCATCTTGTGACAATCCAATGTTCTGCTGGGATACTTTTGGACCTGGCATTTGTGTGAATGTTACTTAGACATGTACCACCCACCTGGACAAGACCAGGCACCCCCACCCCATAACAATGACATTGCTTGATGGCAGCAGCCATCCCCAGCAGGATGCAGCCTGAAACAGGCACACACACAAAAACGGTTTTGGAACAACTCAAAAAACACTGAAAAACAGCCCAAAGTGTTGACCTGGCCTCCAAATTTACTAGATCCCAAACTGATCAAGTATCTGTGGGATGATCTACAGAGGACCCTCCCCTCAAACCATAGGACCCAAAGGCCCCCACTAACAACATTCTGTTGCCAGACACCACAGGACACCCTCAGAAGGACCATGTCCATTCTCTGATGAGTCACAACTGTTTTGGAGGCACAAGGGAGACCTACACGCTATTAAGTATTGTGGTAGTTTTAATGTTGTGGCTGATCGGTGAATATTGCAAACATACACTTGCATACGGTTTGAATGGAAAGGAAAGTGATGATGTGCTTGAACTGCTTTAAAGTGTGATTATTCTGCAGTATACTTTGCTGCAGACTTCAAAGTGAAGACACTTTAGAGCAAAGCCTCATACACTTGAACCTCCTTTAACCTGAAAAATAGTGCATGCACTCTTAAGTCTTCTCTGATATTCTGTTTCAGAGGCCAGAGAGGATTGGCTGAGAGTCAGAAGAAGGAGCTTGCCCAGACTCAAGTTCTTATCTCCTGCGCTGATCAGTGAAAAGGCTTCTGCTGCTGCTGCTGCTGCTGCTGCAATGACAAGCAACAAGCAACATGGACTTTGGCAGTGGAGCTTTATTTTCCTCAGCATTAACCCCACACTGAAAGGAGTCTTGATTAGGAAGCTCTGGACAGACTTCACCTTCCCCTTTGTTGTGAATTTGCTTGTGCTCAGATTCATGGTGGGGAGAAGCGATCCTTTCCTCTTCCTCCTCCTTGCTGTCTCAGTGTTGTCCCCGAAGCCTTCCTTGAGGAAAAATGCCTTTCTTAAGCCCTCACTCCCTCTTAGATGCTCCGTTAAGGCCTGTGGAAGAACCAAGCTGTCCCCAGTGCATGGCTTCCTATATAGAGAAAACCCCAACACTGCATTGGTTTGTTTTATAGACAAATACAGCTTTCTGTTACCTTTTTACCTCACACACCTGTTGAATAATTCCCTCCACCTCTGGTACAATACCTCTGTATTTTAATAGCTCTTATCCCTCCCATTCCTTCTAGCTTAAACCTAAAATGACTTCAACCAGGGTAAATTATCATGACGGATGGACTTTCATTACCAACTGCTTGCATAGGGGTTAGCACACTGACGTGGTGTACTCAAACAAAGAAGAAAATCATGGTGGAGTTTTTGATATGCTTGTTACGATGTTGCTACTGCTGTTAATAACAGAAACGGTAGCTACCAATTGTCATATTAGACTGAATATGAAGAGTACACCGGTGCACACCTTTGAAACTGAAATAGCGTTGAATATAGCTGAGGATATTTGTGCTGTTTATTATGTTTTAGTGGTAGAAGGTTCCCCTGTACCTATCTGGCTTATGAGACAATAGGTCTGCTTATAAACTGTGTCTTGTGATGGGGAGGTCAAGTCAAACTGATTGAAATTTAGCCTTAACTCTCCCCCCTACGCCCTCTTTGCCACCCTTCAGCTAGCTTCTTGCTCGACGCCATTATAGTCCCCAAGTCAGCGTAAACATTTCTGAATAGTGAAATGCAGTTTTTGTCGATACTTGATCTTATTGCAGTTTGCGTAGCAATTAGAGCGGTTAATTCCTCGTGTGCAAGTTATTTTATTGAATACATGTTATTGTTTATTCTGTAAAAACTGCACTAAGTCATTGCTGAGGGTTTGAGTTGCTCATGGAAGGGTAATAAGATGCCTTGTCTCCGTCAGTCACAGCGCTCTTAAGACGTACATCTCATGAAATGAGACAACTGGTCAAAAGACACAATGTAGAAATTACAAATGATTCCATGTTTGTTGTTTTCTGATTTGTGAATGTGTTTTGACACATTCCACCGCCGCTGCGCTCTGATTCCTCTTAGAGTTACAGGAGACAAGGCATTTAATGGTTCCCCGTTTGTTTCCTATTGGCCTTTTGAGATTTTATTACCAAGTAATGGTCTACTCAGAGGTCACATGCAATGAATGTTTTGAGTTTTAGAAATATTTATACATATTCCTTATGAAACATTGATTTTGTTCATGTTCGGTCAGAATCATTCCATTCAACAACTCTGTCTTGACCATGCTTGTGTTTACAGTTGATCAGCTGTAAAAAGACAGGATGCCATTAAGCTTCAGGTTTGTTGTCTTCCCAAGAGCTGATGGAACCTGGTAGAGCTGCTGCAGCAGGCTAACGGAGGCTGACAGCTGTGCAACCTCCCCAGCAATACCCATCACCTCTTTACCCAGCAGCCTTTCGATCCTCTGTGTAGACCAATGCTTAACTTTTGACATTTTAGATCCTGGTCACGTTAACACTCTTTATAGCCTTTTTATTTTGTATTTGATCATTCTTCTTTTAACATTTGTGATTTATGGTGTTCTTTCAACTAGCTCCTTTATGAACTAGTCTTATTTTGTTTTCTCCTGAGGACAAGTTTACTGGATTAAGACTGTTCTCCCAGTACTCAAGCTCATAGATAATGGATGTGTCTACGCTTGCCCGGTAAGCGAACAGGCACTCAGAAAAAAAACAACAACTGCACCGTCTTTAGACAAAAAGCTGGTCTTAACACTTCTGCAGGTGAATATTTGAATACAACCGCATCACCATTTTCGGATTTATGTGTTAGGCGGTGTTGAGACTGCTTTCTGGCACATGCTGTAATGACAGGACAGATAAGTAAGAAATGGATGGGTCTCATGCATCTATAGATAGAGTATTTTCCTAAATCAGGGCATTGTTACACAGTAATAATGGTTTGCCAACGTAGGCTCTTGTGTGCAAGTAGTGCTCTTCATGCAACAAATCTGTATCTAAATTTGTGCTTGGACTAAATGCATGTTTCCCCGTTAAGCTTAGGAGAACCACCGTATGCTTTATGATAATCCTAATAATAAAATATATATATATTTTTCTTCAGATAAGAGAGAACGTTACATTAAGGATGCTATCATCCAGGCAGTAAACTGTATAGTTCTTCCACTGGTAGACATCAGTGTAGTTCTTTGCAAAGACAAAGAAATTGTCTTCCCCTCAAAATAGAGATATATTTGCTTATAGCAAGTGAGTTTATTGACATTTGCCAAAGAAAGGGAAAGGTATATTCAAATGGAAATTCTGTAGAAAAAAAAAA
>JASGAT010365981.1:0-13880 GCA_030220025.1 Chelon auratus
TATAAACTTTGCAGGACCTTTACCTGCGGGGTTATTATCACGGAGGTTTCACAACACAGGCTGCTTACAGTTTAAGACAACAGCACGCTGAAAAATGGAAAAAGAAGTGGTAGGAAAGTTTGCAGTGGGACCCAGCTGGGAACAAATTGGCTCTGTTACGGGAATTTCTGCTAAGTGGAAACCAAGCGTGCAATACACAACGAGCTTTTTTTATCAACATAAAAATGTGGTCGAGGCAGCACTGTTTCTACAAAAGTGGCCAACATGAGGATGCAAAATCTGTAGAGTCATATCAACTATTATTTCAAGAAAACTGCTGATTCTTAGGGAAATCTGATTTGTGTGTGTGTGTTCTAGGGTAACCTTATGCCATTGCTTGTGTTGTTTGCCAAAAAAAAAGATTAAAACACATGCAACACAATTTCAGGAAAGATGCCACTTTTTTATTTGAAGCCGGTCCTGATTTCACAGTTGCCATACTTTTAACTCTTAAACATGTCTATGCTTTGTGATGCCCACACAGCATTAGTGCTGCTGCAGATGTTGGTTGGTATGTGACTTAAAGGGGAACTACTGTTTTTTTACAACCTGGAGATTTTCTCGAGCATAAAATACGATCGTTTACTCACCCATATAACTTTTGTATATATCCATATAGTAGGAGTAGGAAACTCGTTCATTTCACCAATATTTTGCTATTGTGCACTAGTGCTATTCCCCACTGAGTCCGGAGTTACCTGTTATCATCATGCGGGGTTTTTAGATTCACCTACAGACCCCAGATAATGTCTTCTGACCTGGATGATGTCATCACTGAGCGCCGCACGCACCTACAATGGTTGGCTAGTTTACCTATAATTTGCTACTGTTATGGTTCGTCCACAACCTCAGAATCGGAAAAATATTCAGAGAAAGAACCTTGTATAAAGCCAAAAACTACCAGTAGCAAATTATAGGTAAACAAACCAACCTTCGCGGGAGTGCGCGCCGCTCAGAGATGATATCGTCCAGGGTCTGTAGGTCAATATACAGACCACGGATGATGATAACACGTAACTCTGGACTCAATGGGGATTAGCATTAGCGTATCATAACAAAATATTGGCGAAATAAACGAGTTTCGCGGCAGATAATGCGTTATTTAGACACTGCGCCTTGGTGCCCTGATCACTCCCGCTATATCGATATACGCTGAATTATCTCCTGAAAGAGTGCAAATGAAACAAAAGTGATATTGATGAGCAAATGATGGTATTTTATGCTAGAAATGAGGTCCAGTAGTTCCCCTTTAACCTTTGCTCAATGTGTTCCATCTTTATTGATCCAAAACAAACAATTCGAAAATTGATGGAGAAGCAGCCGGAAATATTAAAGCTAAAACACACTACTACCAAACGGACAAATCACAGTTCTTGAGGTCTGTGTCACCGTGACGCGTAGATTTCTGGGAAGGTGCACATCAGCTACGGCGCAGTGTTTGTTTTGCGCTGTCGCCGTAGCAACGCCGTCAAACTGAAGAAGTCTAAACTATGAGGACTGGCAGCATTGGCATTACTGGTGCCAACATACTAAAGCATTACTGTATATAATCATTCACTTCTTGCTATAGTTGTATATCCATGTCTGTCTAGCATTAATCCTTCTCTGTACCACCAGCATTATACTGGAAAATAGTGATATAGGATCTTCGGTTTTTGCTGCTCTCTTATTCCTGTGTGTCTCAGGAGTTGGACTGCACCCAATTCTGCTTCTCTATCAGGTCTAGTCCGATCCAGTCAAAAGTCTGAAAATTTTTAGATTCATATTATTAGATTCATACAACAGGTAAACAGAGTCTACACTGTTAAAAAGTTTCCCGTAAAATAACAGTAAAGAACTGGCAGCAGGGTTGCCATTATGTTACTGTAAAATTAACATTTTTTACTGTCAATAAAATGTACAGTTTTGTACTGTAATACAGTATGGGACTGTTTTTTTTATTACTTTCCTGTATAAAAACGGTAAAGAACTGGCAGCAGGGTTTTGTGCTGTTATTGAAAAATACAGCGTTTACTGTTTGTTAAGATTACTTTCACAGTACTTTACAGTCAACTGGTTTGTTTAAAAATGCATTAGTCTTCAGTCTCAGTCTTCATATTATCAGACCTTCTTGCTGTGAGGCATCAGTGCTGACCACCTCGCCACTGTGCAGCCTGAACAAATCCAGCTTCCCATGTGTAGTTCGGGTTAAATTTCCCAGAATGCAAAAAATTACATTATGATACCGTGATTTAGAAGGTTTGGATGAATGATTAGCAGTAACACAGTATAGTTCTGTTAAAAGAACAGTAAATCACCAAAATTTCACAGTTTTCTGTTTGTATTAACAGTAGAGTGATGTATTCAAAAATAACAGGTTAATACTTTTGGAATTCTGCTGTAAATTAACAGGAATTTCTAACAGTGTAGTGTTGTGTGATGATGGCATGAGGACAGTTTAAATCCCAGTTGAATTACTATTATTGCCGCAAATCATTGCACGTCTTTAAAATAAAAATGGCAGCCACATAAAGGAACGTCCTCTGCTGCGACTGACTGAACGTGGAGATTGTTTCCACCTATTATTTTCCCTTAAGGTACGTAACCGTAGCTCCGAGCTAATGTAACTTTATTTTTCTACCACTTTCTTTCTTATTTTTTTTAATTCTCACGTGGGTTTTCGCACTTTTGTTCTTTTCCAAGCCCGTGTAGTTATTTTTTCAGTTATCACCAATTACCTTCCTTCCAGTCACTCCGCAAATCGCCCTGCTACATTTAACAGCGACGTCTAATAGCTTAAACTAACTGCAACAAACTATCCATTTCTCCCCTTTGAGGTTGGTTTCAAACTTGAAATATGAAGTTGGAGCATATTTAGTGATGGAAACCACCAGAAGTGCTAAAAATACCTCTGCCAGTCTGGTAGCCACGAGGCTCCATCACACACTCATTACCACACGACCTGAGGTTGGGAGGAGAGGAGAGAGGAGGGGATGTGGTCAGGAGAGAGAGGCCTATAGTGTGTGTGTGTGTGTGCACGTGTGTGTGTGTGTGTTGAACGGGTGAGCAGCACAAATGAAGGGAGAAAGTAAGGGATGTGGTAAAAAGAGAAAAAGAGAAGTGGAGAGTGAAAGAAAGGAAGAGGGAGGGTGATGTGAGGTGTGTGTGTGTCTATGTGTGTGTGTATCTGTCTGCGTCTGCACAGACTCAAGAATGGTTGTGGTCAGATACATTAGTATTATATGATATTTCCTATGGTCTCCTGGCATTTTTGAATGACGGCACATATTGCGCCTCCTGGACTATTACAGAAATCTTACATCACATCATTTCTGAAGAATTTGCAGTTTGTTTGTCTGGACGAATCTCATCTTTCTGCGATCCTACGTCCTCGTCATCTCTCCTTCTCCCTTCTCTACCCTTTACCTTCCATCCTCTGCACTTTCAGCCACCTTCCCTTTCTCCTCTCGTCTCTGATTTATTCCCCTGTTTCTCTCCATCCGTCCGTCTGTCTATCTGGTGTTCTCTGTTCCAGCTGCTGTGTCCCTCCAGGACCATCAATCCTTCTCCTCAACCCATACCTGGCCCTCGCTCAGCGCGCACATGCAAGCACGCACCGACACGCTCGCGGTAGTTACACACACACATGTACAAATATGGAGAGTGCGTGTATGCAGACACATGTTCTTCATGTGAGCACACACCCACACACACACACACATCAGGAAGCCAGAGGGGCAACCTGATCCTTTAGTCAACCTTGGAGCGAATCACACAGATGGAACTTCCAGGTTTGGACCAGAATCTGAAATCAAGACTAACAAGGTGATCTGTGGATCAGCGGGCCAGGGATGCGTACTGGCAGGATCGCAGGTTTGAGCTCGGCTCACGACCAGTTACCTGAATGATAACTTGAACTCACTGAATGATGTAGTGTTGATATGTGGATTTTATAGTTTTTATGGAGAACAAATGCTCATTGTAAGACAGACACTATTTCAGAAGGCTGTTTTTTTTTTTTTTAGAACTCATTCATTTATCAATGCGTTGAAGGTTTTTGAAGCATATGAGCACACACACTGTAATGGCAGAAGTTTTTTTTATGTCATTATTTTAAAAAAAAAAAAATGTTTTGAAATGAACGCCGTCTAGCATAACTGCCAAATATGCAGAGTGTACACTGGGGCCCCAGGCCTCCACGTGTCCACCAATTACACTAAAGTCGCCTCAACCACAAAATAGCCCAATGACCAAACCATATTTTGTGTTTCCACTCAGTTAGACATGACATTTTTTATTTATTTATTTTTTTATATATTTTTTTTTATGGAAATTCCCATTTTAGGGTTTGTTACAGACGGTGGTTCAGTGGTAGAAATCGACCCAGGTGGTCAAAGTCTTATTCTTGTCTGGCACAACAGCCGTGTCCAGCTCCATCATACTAAAAGCAGGCTGACTGATGGCGGAATGAGAGCGTGTGTCTAAATATGATGGAGAGGAGGCCCCGGGACTACATGAAACGCCCCTGTGTTTGCCCATAAAAATCTGTCCGACATAGATCAGCCCCAGCAGCTGCTGTGAAGAAGCGTCCTCCGGCATGCGAATGCAAAATCCTCACAGCTACAAAGGTAAAAAGAAGAGGGAGAAAGGCAGAATTTTCAAGCTGGTCACACTGTGTCATGAAATTGCAGTTTATTTATTGCTTGAAACAATCAAACAGCCTTGTCTCAGTGCAAGCCTTGGATATTAGTTCATGAGATTTAAGTGCATCTTAAAGTTTTGCTTTCCTTCAAGCTCAAATTACAGTCAGACTCTTTCCTCTGGAATTTGGAAGTGTGAATTATTGTATTTGGATATTTAAACAGACAATTAAAGGAGTTGTCTGGGTAAATATTATCGCGTGTTTTGGTCCATATATGTGTCAGAGACTGCCGGGCAGCCCAAGGCAAACACATGACATCAGCATGCAGCGGGAGAAACGTACGCGCACACGGACATACAGAAAGCGACGCTGAGAGAAACTGAGAGATGAAGTGTGAGATAGGCGTGCGGGGAGGGGGAGAGGGAGTAACAATAAACAGGCAAAATTAGGTGAAAGAGAAGAAGAGGAGGTGGGGAATGAGAAACAGTAAGAAATGACGAGGCTGAAAAAGAAACATGATTAGAAAACAGAGGGGGAAAGTATAGTGTATGGGTATGTTGCATGGGTGGCCGGATGATGTGTTGAATACGCTTAACAGCCCCTTATTTACTAGCTGGCTGACGTGATAGTGACGAGAGGAGAGGGGAGAGATGAGGAGTGAAACAAAGGGGAGCAATCTCATGCAGGACTGGGTGCTGATGGAAGGAGGTGAGCGGAGACAGGAGGGAGTGTAAGATGAGTACAGTCACAGCGTTAATGTGCGTTTTTGTCAGATCCTAGAGGAGAAGAGACAAATAACTTAAAATGCAGAGGAGAGAAATGAGAAAAAGAGGAGAGGACAGAGGGGACGGCAGGAGTGGTGTATAAAGCTGGGTATTCCTGGGAAAAGCTAGACCTAACAGCTGTTTAAACATCATAGCCATTCATGGTTTATCCTTTATTAATAGCATATAATCTACTTAGCACATTAAGCAATATAAATAAATCAGATATATTGTTCTGTTTTGTGGCTAAAATCCTAAAAATTAAACCTTTATATGTCACCTGTGAGATGACGAGTGACATAGCTTACAGTGTGTGAGGGAGTTTGGAGCGTAATGCAAATATGATTACGGTAAATTATGTGGTTGTAGTACATTTAGGGTTGTAATTTCTTATTTTTCACCAAGTGTACTGAAAAAAATTCTCGGAAAACTAAATATCTCTCAAAGAGCAAGTTAATGTTAAGTGCTTCATTTAAGATTCACCTTTGAATCACCTTTTGAGAAATATTTTTCACTGTAGCAGCTCAGGTTTGATTTCAGCCTCCACCCTTTGCTGCTTGTTGACCCCTGATCTCTACTTCTTGTCTCTCTCCTTCGTCAACTGTCCACACAAAAAAGTAAAATGCTGCAAATGAACAGCCCTTGACAAATAGTAAGTACCGTTATGCCCCGATTTGCTTTAGCCAATTGACCTCATTCATTAAAAATGTTTCTTTTACATAGTCATGGTAAGGAAACTCTGTGTTTTGCATTCATCTCCATAAAAATGAGAACGTGAACGTAATCATGCGTCATTTGAAAGGCCAGAAAAGTTCCTTCTAAACCCAGTGCATTTACCGTAACATGACATCATTGCATCATACGCAATTAGCCCTGGTTGTGAGGAAGAAATAATAGTCATAAAGTTAATTAGATAATTACTTGTGTATTTCCTCAGAGAATTTAATCTCAGACAAACTTTAGTTTTAACACATATTAAGCACTTTTATTTTGTTTGCTATGAGTTGCTATTACGACAAAACAACTTGTGACTTTTGATTTCCCGTAAGCTCCTCCATACTGCTAGCCTAAACTTCTCGGCAGAAAGAGTCATTATATATTCTAGTAAGCGTTTGCTCATCCTCCCTTCTTTTTTTTCTTTCTTTCTTTCTTTGCCCCTCTTTCCACCTCGCTCTCTGCTCCTCCACAAGAAATGTTGCTCATCCCTCCGGAGACCCACCTGATGTTTTTGACAGAAGGTGTGCAACAGAGAAGAGACACGTTGCATCTCAAGAATGTCGTCCTACCCTTGCCATACCACGTTTTACACACCGCACACACACACACAAACGGTTGTGAGCACATTCCATGGGATTACTTCGTTCTTTAAACAGCTCATCCAAACCACTATGAGATTGAACTTTTGCTCTCAAGCTGAATTCAAACCGCAAAAGGTGGTAGATCTTGCATGCGTGCACTTGCAAAGTAACACAAAACATAAAGGTTGAGCATGCACGTCGCTTTCTTTCCAGATGGGAAACTAATTGGATGTTGAACGCATCAGCTATGCAAAAACCAGCCAGCTTTTCTGCCATATACACGCAGGTGAGCTATCCTCACCTGACCTGACTTGAACTGTCAGACAGTGGTCAAGACAAGTGAAGATAATGCACAATATAAAAGAGAGACAGCTGGTAAAAAATATGCAAAAATGCCTGCGATTAAGCACCGCTTGCATCAAAGTTGGTATTTTGTGATTGTTTTTTGTCTGCAAAACCTGTAAGTGAAGCTGAAGGAGAAATGTACTGGGGAAAAAAATAGTACAATAGTACACTATCAGATGTAGTGGCAGGTAACATCAAAAGAGGAGACTCATCAAGCTTCAAAGTACAGCTACCTTTTAATGTCAAGTCCCTTTATGTGATTATCCTCAACACTTGGCACAACATACAGATGTGAGGAAAGCACACTGAATAAAATCAATTAAAATACAATCTTGCTGGCAAATTGAGTCTAATATATCTCCATTATTTTGTAATAGACACTAATATTGTGGTTTGGACACAAGAGAGACCTGTCCTGTTACTATCCTATACAGATGTGTAAGTCGTCTACATGCTTACTATATGTAACTGAAAGATAACCCATCCAACAGTTTTTATCAGGATGTCAAATATATTGTTGCAGCAGCTCGGTTGAATTTAGAACAGCTTCATTGCACAACACCTTGTTTGCTTCCACAGTAAAAAAACCCAGCCAAAGGTTAACACTGGCACAGTCTCTCACACCGCAAGGCTGATTGTGGAGTTATTACGGGCAGTCCATCCCTCAGACAGACAACGCTCTAATAACGGCCCGTTTCAGAGCCAGCGGTGTTTGTCAGAAGCTGCCAAATCCAGGTTGAGGATTTTGAGATCAGATTAACAGACATCCTACTGCAGCCTCCAAGGGAAACAAATCTCTGCTGCGATGAGGTGACACTTCCAGTCGCTCCGTGCCAGGCCAAAGAAAACACAGCAGACCGGCGGAGGCGGGAGAGGAAGTGGAAGAGATACAGACAGCTGAGAGATGGGTACTTTGAAAGGTAGGACAGTAAAGCAGGTGGATGCACACACTGAGTGATGAGCCTCAGCTCACGATCGGACTCCGCTGTACTGTATTTCACATAGAAAATCTATGACAATTTCTATGATTTACATTACAGTTTTCTTTTGTATAAAGCACTTTGCTGAATACTAAATAATACTAAAATGTGTAACGGGATACATATAGTATAGGATGTAAAACATTAAACTAAATAGCTTTAAATGCATCCACTTAACAGATGTTTTATTCATTTTTAATTCACATTGTTACTCATCTAAGTTATTTTGCAAATGAAACCCATTTAGATGAAGCACAATAAAACACAGATATTTAAATGATCAGGTTTTCAGGTTCAGTATAACTATACCATGACCTTGATGACTGAGAACCTTCACAGACACGTTCAGTTTAACTCTTAAGTTAGTTTATGATGTTCAGTTTAGGTTACTGGAGTCAAGGTGATATTTTATTCTTAATTCAGCCTGTGGTACACCTTTCCTTTGCTTTTATTTACATGTTTATCTACGATTTCCCCTTTTCAGAGAAGAGACTCATTAACCTTCCTCAGCCGATGTGTTCAGCCAGCGTGAGGATTCGAGCCAGCAGCCCTTCCACCTTCAGACAGTCTCTCTCACAGTTTGGCCTCCGTCGCCGTCCACCATTTTTGGACGGTGTCAAGAAACGCGGTAGCCAGAGGCGCAAGCTATGCATAAGTGATGTTGAGGATTTAAATCTGACTAAAGATGGCTTTGTTGTATTTCATCCCCTCTCCTTCTCATCCTTTCTTTTATTTTCCACTATGCACTCTCTTAACGGGCAGATATATGCTATAAAAAATAATTGTCATAATGAATGTTTTAACATTGGCTAAGACCCGGCCCTCTAGGCCCTCCATCCAGACTCTGTGGTCTGCCGATGCTAAGCAGCTCTTGGCATGAGAGTAACTCCTCGATTAGTGCCCTTTTAAACACTTATAATTCACAGCTTATGAAAATATTGTCAGAGAGGGCCAGCTCTCTGCCTGAGGGGGTCAGGAGGTTGTTTTAACGGCACGGTGGGCTCCGCGTGTTGAACTGTTCAAGCTCGCAGCATTAGAGTTGCTTTAAATCACTTTCCGTGGGTTGAGAATGTGAAGAAAAACCGAGCGAGATATAATCATATGTGCAGTAATGTAAACGCAAAAATTAGGCTCCGGCTTTTAAAACTGGAACATGTGGAAATTATTTTAAAATTACAACATGACAAATGGTTTGTTTTTCCAGCGTTGTGTATAAAGGAAAGCCTGAATTCTCGTATGTTCACATCTGCACACACACACACCCACACACCTCTGGTCAGACCTAAATTTCCTGTTAAGTGGCGGTAGGAGGTGAATATGAAAGATTTGTCATTTGGCTAGTGGCTCATTTCAGCTGACAGTTTACATAAGAAAGTTTAAATATCAATAAATACTTTGTCCTGCTACACAGGTGCTTTCATTTTATAAAACATAATCTATGATGTGTAGGGGAAAGATATGTTGGACACTGCCCAAGAAAAGCCAACTTTATGACAACAAACAAGGCTCCACTACAGCCCAATCTGCACTACAAACAGCACAGAGATTTAGTGCTCAGACGGATTGTGTGCTAAAACACAGAGTCCCCATAAATAGTCAAGTTAATACATTTTAGGTGTGCAGACTGACTTTCTTCTGTTCTCACTTCCTATTAGTCTTTAATGTATGGGACTCTTGAGAGAGAAATAAGTTTTTAATCGGCTAAATATCATGCAAAAATCATTAAAAATAAACAGCATTTGAGTATCACAACACAGACTAATGTTGCTGTTGTACAGGTCAATTCATCCAGAGCTGCAAGGTTCCAACACAAGGTTGAATTAAAAATCCTTTTAAAACGTGTAAAGTGTTTAAACTCCAGTCCTATATTAGAATAACCCCAACAAAAACATGTATGTATTTTATCTTTGCTTGATCATTTTATTTATCCCAAAATGTCTTCTCAGCTGTCATAGACACTCATCATGCTAAGTGTGTGTTTCGTATTTCAGCCGAACATGTATGGGCACAACACTGACCCTCAGTTTCAGCATGACCTCATACAAGTGGTTCAATTTTAGGGGAAGGTCGCCCCCTGGTGTCGACATTTAACAGGTACTGTGAATAAATGGGGGCAGCACAGGCGTGTGGTGGTTAGCACTGATGCCTCACATCAAGAAGGTTCTTGGTTCGATTCCTTCTGGGGCCTTTCGATCTGGAGTTTGCATGTTCTCCCTGTGTCTGAGTGGGTTCTCTCCGGCTTCCTCCTACACTCCAAAGACATGCTCGTTAGGTTCATTGCTGATTCTAAATTGGTGTAGGTGTGCATGTGAGTGCAAATGGTTGTCTGTCTTATCGGTTGGGCCTGTGATAGACTGGCGATCTGTCCAGGGTGTACCCCGCCTCTCGCCCAATGACTACTGGGATAGGCCTCCCACAACCCTCTAGATTACAAGCGATTACAGAAAATGAATGAGTGAATGTAAACAAGATAAGATAAACCCTTATTCGTCCCACAATGGGGAAATTGCAGTTTGTAACAGCATGCAGAAATGACAGAGATATAATAAATAATAGATATATTGCACATATTAGGAGTGTCCGTTGTGGAGCCTGACAGCAGCAGGAAGGAAAGACCTTCTGTATCTTTCCTTCACACATGGAGAGTGAAGCAGCCTGTCACTGTCACCATGCAAGGAGTGGGACTCATTGTCCACCACGGAGGACAGTTTAGCCAGAACTCTCCTGTCACCCACCTCCCTCACTGAGTCCAGAGGGCAGCCCAGGACAGAGCTGGACTTCCTGATGATCTTATCCAGGTTCTTCCTCTCCCTCTCTGTGATGCCACTACTCCAGCAGACCACTCCATACAGATCTGAATGACTGATATTCACAATTTCATGTAAACAAATGTGGGCAATTTAACAGTCAGCTGTTTCATTTCTTATGGTTCCCTTTGGTTGAGGACCATAACTAACCCTAACCCACTTTAATCAACAAAAATTGCATACTTGCATACTTTTTTAGTTCATCAACAAATGGTTCTTTAAACTATTTAAACCATTGAACTCATCTGTACCATACTCCAGATACTGTCCCATATTTGCACTATAACACTGACCTCTGATGCTAATCCTTTTTCATACTTCTCTGCTCTGTTTGTTGCAACCCTGTCCCTCACCTTTACAGAGCTGTTTTGTATACCAGCAAAACCCATGGGAAAAAGGCAGAACATGCACTTACTAGAGATAAGCACAGTTCATCCAAAAATGTATTAAGTCTTCCTCCAGGCTGCATGCAGTTCATGTTAACACCACGCTTACATTGGAGATGATGTCAAAGGTCAGGGCACCTTTTAGCTTCAAGACTTCTGCAATGTTGAGTTCGCGTTGAAACAGCAACAGATAGGCAGATTCAACTGTATGGTGGAGGCTGTAGTTTGTGGTGCTGTTGAACTGTACTGAATTAAACACAAAAGTGTCTCTGTTATGTTGGTGCATGGCTGTCCTATCAGAATGCATTCATTTTCACTAACGTACCTAATGAACTGGCAAGTGGGTGTGGCTCGATTGGACGTTTGACACAAACAGGAAGCTTTCGCACCAATCTTGATGTGCAGGATGGTGGATTGTCCAGGAGATGGTGCCGTCGCTCAAGTGCTGCTCCAAAAAGCCCACTTTCTGGAGCAGACGTTGAACGATGAGTGCATGTCTCCATATACGGTTGTGTTTCATTTGAGCTCCTCAAAAGCAACAATCCCTGGACAAGACAGTTTGAACATAACATGAACTTGATCATGGCGTATCGTAAGAGTGGTAGGCTTGGATAGATAGATAGATAGATAGATAGATAGATAGATAGATAGATAGATAGATAGATAGATAGATAACATTGCTTTCATTCTACTGTAATGCTGTAATAGCGAGGTCTCTTGTGAACAACTGAGTGTAATACCAGCCCGTTATAAAATGCGGAAATCAAACCGCTGTCAGAGATGACGAAATGCAAAAGGGGATGTGCGCTGTGTGCAAACCATGTGGGCCCAGCCATCGTCCTTCCTACTTTAGCTGCACTGCAGGGATTTCCCATGTTACACTACAGGACGCATCCTGCCTCACGTAGGCTCCTTCTTCTCTGACTTGAGCACATGCCGTGATGTGAGGAGATGAGATATTCAGCAGAGATATAATTACAATGAAACAATTAAACACAGTTTAACCCAACCCTAATCAAAATGCACTTTTAAATTACTATTATTCATATTGTGGCACAGACAAGCGTGAAATACATCAGATATTTTAGTAGCAGAACAGCTGTTCATGGAAACGTGACATGCTTGTTGCATGTCATCTTACGTAACATTGCTGCATCCATCTATATAGTCTGTGTCACACACATGCACAGAATCCATAGGGGATGCGATCCACAGTCCTTTACGCATCAGTGAGCAACAATGGAGGCTGGTTTATACACGAGTGTTAATTCAGATTATGCTCTGTAGTTTTCTGGGTCTACCACGTGTAGATATAATGTATAAGGTGTTTCATGACATCCGGCCGTGTGGCTGTACATGTGCATGAAGGGAATGGGATATAAAAAAAAAAAAAAATGCTTCATCATTCCCCACCACATCCACGTTGGCATCGTGCCAGTCTCCCCCTCTCTCTGTCCTTGTCCCTCTCGTGGACTCGAGCCCCGGGTCCCTCCTATGAACGGGCCTGTGTGAATAAGACGTTAACCGGGCCGTTGTTTCATCACCCCGTGTTACTATGGCAGCCGCTGGGAGAGCGAGACCGTGACCGGTCCCTCGTTCCGAATGGATCCTGACAGGCGAAGGATGGCGTGACGTCACGTCGCCCGGGCGACCAGGCTCCCCGAGGCACGTGTCCTGTATAAAAGGCGGAAGGCGGCTCCGTGAAGTGCGCACACAGACTCAAGCAGCATCAGCCGTGAGGTAAGCTTCAAAGAAACCCGCTCTACCTTTCAGAATATTACTTCTTCTTACATTTATTTTTTACAAATATTTTACTAAATTATCTAAACTGAGTCTTTAAAACCTTAAAACAACTCACTGGTTCTTATATAGTGCTAATTAAACACGTTAACCTATCGTACATAAACTTAACTTGCAACTGTATATTGAAAATCATAATTTTCATTCATTTTCATAACGTGAAATCCGCCCAATCCTCTCTTTAGACTAGAGGTTGTGCAAGAGTTGCGGAAGCCAGTGTCCATCCTGTACGTGTGTGCGCACTGCTCGTACATCCTGGATTATTTAAATCGGATCCGTGTGAAGTGGCGCAAGATCGCCAAAGACGCGGAGCGGGACGATAGACGGCTCCGGGGCTCGTTTGCGGTGCATAAAAACAGCCTCTTGTCGAAGAGCGCTCGCGTTTATGGCAGGCTACAGGAAGAGAGACGGGAGGATGGGAGGGGATGCGGCCGTGGCCTTGCAGTCTGGAGGGAGGCAGCGTGTTGTGTAATGCTTTATGCTCGAGTCGTTGGTAGCATCAGATAGCGTAAAATAAAACCGACGAATACTTAATATCACTAAAATTAGAGAGAACTGCGCCCGGATGTGAAGAAAAACACCACATAGCGTGTTAATTATGGCTCATTCATTCGTCTGAAGCGGCTAACGTGACTCGCAATGCTGCATCTGCGGAAGTGGATTAGACTCCATGTTATGTAACGCAGCCAACCAGCACACAGACATGTACTACTGAGTTTAACGCTGCAGAGCGCGTATAGCAGTAAGAATGTGGGGATGAACATTAGTTTCCAATAAAACCCCGCAGTTTAGTCACCCTCCTGCAATGAGGTGGACCTGGGGTAAAAATGAGTGTACATG
>JASGAT010365981.1:13960-31553 GCA_030220025.1 Chelon auratus
GTCTGACATTACGCCATCCCAGAGATGTGCTCGTGCTGTCCACGGTCACGTACGCCCTGAGCAGTGGATCACCGGTTCGATTCCCGACTGTATTCTCAGTTTTCCTGGTCCTTCTCCGTGTAAAATAATAATAATAATGATAATAATACATTTAAAATAAGAGACACGATGTACCTCTGTAGGACAAGGAGGGTGTCGCATGATTCTGCCGCAGTTTGACTTCAGACTCGACATACCTGTTGATTTCAAGGAGGCTCTTGTTTTTAAAGCAACAATACCCCACGATTACAGTTAATATCCACTTTATTAATAAGCCAAAATAGTCTAATAAGTCCACTGCTTTCAGTGGGGTAATATTCATAATTTCACAGGAGATTGAATGATATAAATTTGTAAAACACTTTGATTGGTTATGCTTTTCATGAAGACACTGAAATTATAATGTGTAACTATTGTAATATCACAGCACCTCAGCTTTATTTGCTGCAGTATTCTTACTTTAATCGATTTCAGGTGTGGTTAAGGGAGATGCAGCCATGTCTGACTGTTGAAGGTCATCACTCCAGCTAGTGAAGGTCACAGCAGGCCCTGAGCTGCTGTAGGGATGCTGACCAGCTCTTGTTTTTTTAATCTCCAGCTCCTTATTAACCTGAAATCGATTATTCTTAATGTATACATGGCTGGACAGTCGCACATCTCAGCTCGTAATCTGGATGATTGAAGGTCACATGTAGCAGCATCTCCCTAGCTGCACGCTGCTACCTTCTGCTAGCTGATCGTGTACCTTTCTGTGTTTGTCATGCAACCACATCATCTTCTAGCTCGATAGTTAAATCATTTGTATTATACAGTCGTTAAAATTATGTTTCTGGCTTTGTCAGTGTCACATTAATACATATTGATGGCTGAATTGTATATGTCAGTGACTGTGCTGACCTTTTGTTGAGCCAGGAGAAATATTAGACTATGAGATTAGCTGGAGTCAACTGATGTTATTAAGGAGTTATGGACAACCCTGAGAAGCTGCTCGTGACGTATATAATTGGGGTCCCTGTGAGGTCCCTGTGACGTCACATGTAGAAGTGGACGAGATGTTCACATACCAGCATCCCTTAGCCCTTAGCGTCAAAACCAGCACAGATTAGATTACTGCATCCTGCAGTCAGTAGAGAATCACTGCTGCTACCAGTCAAGTTTGTCGTGATACTAATTTACATAACGCCTTGAGTCATTTGTTCTTCTTGAAGTGGCTATGAGTGTTACAGGACTAACTCAAGCTTTCCAATCAATGGTAGTGTGGTGGTTTTTAGCCAGAGGCCGGTATGACTGTCGGCTCTTTTACCAACCAACCATCTTGTCTAGGAGGTGTGTGAGAGAGGAAGAATGACTCAGCACTCAGTCCCTAATAGTCACAAAGTTAAGGAAACCAACCTACCGCAGGGCAGGAAATATAAGAATCCTAGTCATACAATAAAACATGTTTTCCTTGCGGTTTACAATATTACAGTTATTAAAAACAGGCACAAATTGTAGGTAGAGCACGTAGCAAACATAACACCATACTGCTGTAATGTAGCTTATGTGTCAAGCGGGCACATGAGTCTGAGCCTATGAAAGATATCTGTCACCTGTCTGCTGATGCCAGCTCATATAGTAAGGGTGTGTGTGTTTGCACGTGCATGGCCTCGCTACCTTACCTCTGTGGTCACATGTCTCCCCCCTATTGAGTCCTCTGCAGTTTGATACGGCACACCTTTTACTAATTCATGATGGTTGGTGTGTGTTTAGGTTTGTGTAGATGAACAAGTCCTTGTTAAACCATTATATTAAGCCTCACGTATTCATTTAATCAAACCAGGCTCCTGTATTGTGTGTATTAGTTTATTTAGGAATGCGTCGGTGGCCGCACGCCATGATAATTTGCTGCTGATGAAACGTGTTCTTGTCAGTTTCTCAATGACTGCAGGACATTCCTGCTGAGTATAGGACACACAGCCAATGGGGGGTTACGTCTGTATGTGTGCATTTATCTGACAGGTGACGGGATGGTGTTGGACATTCAAGTGACCGTTTTACAGCAGCAAATGACTTTGCCTCAGAGATGAGGCTATAAAAAGAGAGTAAGCCAGATAGGCTGCTAAATAGGAGAGAGTAACGGAAAGATGAACAGAAGAAAAGGTGGCTTGTTTTTATGCGACTCACGGAGAAAAGGCATTACCTAATTGGAGAGTCTCCCTGGCCTGCAGCCCATCAACCCACTGCAGTGGAAAAACACTAGAGAGAAAGAGGGTGTGACAGAGGGACAGAAAGGCCTGAATAGACGAGGGACGCTGAAAAAGTGCGGAAGAAAGGAGGAAGGATTGGGGGGAGTGGCGTAGCGGGCAGAAAAAGTACAGACAGAGAGTCAGTGAGTTCACTGAACACAAACTGGGGCAAACCAAAGAATACTGACTTATTAAAGTCTCTTCTGCTGTTAATCTAGTGAATTATACGACTGGTTTAGTCTATGAGAGTGTATATAAAACACAACACTGTTGTGTAGCAGATCATCTCCATATAAGGATGTGCAGCTAGTTACTGGAGTCCACTCGTAGCTTGTTGATGTGTTACAGAGAAAAGAAGAATCGCTATCAGTCCTCGACATCAGAAGATGTGTGAAGTGAAATGCTGTGTCATGCTCTCCTCTCCTCTCCTCTCCTCTCCTCTCCTCTCCTCTCCATCCCACCTGATGCCACCGATCGTTTTTGTCCTTTTCTGTTCGACTCGATATGAGTCACCTCCCCGCAGTGGTCCCCCCACCTTAGTGCACATACACAGCCATGGCGACCCTGTTTTGCACCCCCACCGGTTAAATGCGGGGAAAATGGGTCGCCGCTCAGAGGGAGGGCAGGGTGTGCTAAATGAACAGGGCCAGACAGACAAAGAGGAGGGGTGACAAAATACAGACATGGAGGGAGGGCGCACGCTGAATTTTAATGATCGGTTTGGGTGGTGGGGATGAGGAAAGGAAAGTTATAAAAGGACAGTAACTGTAACAGACTGAATAAGAAGAAAAGAGATTAGTAGGATGGAATCTAAAACAGGAAGAGAAAACGGTGAAGAAGTGAGTCGCTGGGTGCACTTCCTCAGCAAGCAGGACTGAACACTGACTGGGTGGTTCATCTCTTGCCTAACCAATCAGTAGAGGAGAAGTCGGCACCACCCACCCAATATTTCAGTCTGATCCAGAAATCAAGAACTCCCAAACAAAGACTCGTGTGTTGACTCTATAAGTCAGTAAAAGTTTGTATACGGTTACAAAAATCTGGAAAGAATCTTGCTACTCTTAATCCGCTGGTTGTCTTTTTACCAACATTTTAATGAGTGTCAACAGGTTGCAAGCTGCAGTTTACAGCGTGTTTACCTCTTTGCTCCAAACAATACTGCCTCTGTGAGCGCTGGCATGTCTGTGGGAGCACTGTCAGAGAGTGTGTGCTGAACTCCAGACTCCCATACTTGCCTGGTCTGCAGTTGAAAGGTGGAGAAGTGGAAAGAGCTGCTGAACTATAATGAAGTATACAAATGCAATCCGTTTTTAGTTTAATCTCAACATACATACATACATATTTGGTATATGTTTTTAAAGAACACTTTTGACTGACCCAGAAGCTCAGTGGTGAGAAATTATTTCTTTCAGGCCATTATTAGGTAACCATAGCCACTTCCTTTTCCTCACCTGATTAGTCAAACCCACTTGGCTGCCAAGCTGCAGCTACATATCTGGGGGAGGGTGTATCACCAGGTGCAACATACATTCGTCTGCCAGTCTCCAGGACATGCCTCAACCTAACCACTCAGATTCAATCTCTTATGTATCTCCACTAATGTGAAGCAATCTATTTTTCAGTGGAGCAGCCATTTTGCTTTGGAAACCCAGGGCAACTGCTCTGTGTAGAGAAAACTGAGAGGGTAGGGAGAGAAAGAAAGAGGGAGAAAGCCAAGGAGAGAGAAAGTTCAAACAGGAGGAAAGAGAGAAGGCCAGCGCAGAAGTTTGTGAATGCACAATGGATAAAGGGGTAATGTGAGAATAGCATTGTCATACTGCAGGCAACCTCTCTCCCTTCCTCTCTCTCTTCCTCTTTCTCCTTTGGTGACCTTGTGCTATGGATGCTAGCAGCAGAACACAAAATGGCTGCTCTACCCTGAAAGGAAGGTGCTGCAAATAGGCAAGATGCCCTTGTGAAGAGATCTGACAGTTGAAGCCACTGAGGCCACAATAATTCACCACTGGCAGACAGACTGTTCGATAAATTGATTTCGGCTGCCAACTAATAGTGTCAGTGTTCAAGCAAGGCCTCTGCACATTGTTCTTAAAAGCATCATCTGATTAAGCCAGGTTATGCTGTCGACTATGTGTGTGGGAGAATAAGAGAGAGATGAGTTATCCTAATCTGGCTGCCCCCTTAGCCTATTTAAAGTGCTCCCACAATGCATTGCACCGGATTGACAGCCCTGTCCTACCAGATTCCCAGTGAGACGCACTCACACGGACACACACACAGATTAGGAGATTACAGTAGTCTAAAATGACAACCAACCAGGTTGAAGGACAGTCCTTGTTGCCCTTACTCCACCTGGGCCTTTCGCACACATACACACACACAAACCCGTGTTTCTGTCTTTGTGAGGACATTCTATTGACGTAACTTTTACCCTAAAAAAAGTTGCCACGCAACCTAATAATAATGAGACTTCACACACTTCTGGTCAGGTACACGCCTGGTTAATACTGTTGAGGTATATCTGTACATGTTACAGACAGAACTTAAATAAATTTGTATAAGTTGCTAACTAACTGAGTTGCTAAATCTGGTGTGTTTAACCCAAAACAGATCATGTGACGACACATGACCCAGTGTAGATTTGGGAAGCTAAGAGAGTTATCAGACAGTGGTTAGCCCTTTAAAGACCAAGGACAGCAGAGGACAGGAAGAGTTAGAGGTGAAGAAGGGAAGGGAAAGGGGAAGTGAGCGGTAGAAACATGGATATGGGGAAGGAGGTGTGGAGGAGGCAGAAGAAAGCAGCGGCTGTACACTATGAAAAGGAGCGGAAAGCAGAGGGAAACCGAAGTCACATAGTTGGGTCGATGCCAGACGAGCCTCTATGATTCGCCACGTTGCATACCTACCTCTCTCTCCTTCCCTTGTCATCCATTGTTTTCTAAACATGCCACGGCACGATGTGACGCCTCCCTTCTCGTGCAGCAGAGGCCTGTGAAACATGCCATTTGACTGCCTGTATTTTTCCCCTGTTGACAATAAACAGAAACACACCTTTGCACACTTCCAGTCTTCCATTGTGTCACAGTAGTGGCCGGATATTTTATACTCACTAGCTTCCTGTTTGATCGCAATTTGATACTCTTTCGGGCAAATATTAAAATCAGCTTTTCGGCTTTTTGACTCCCTGTGCATCTCTTATCGCTGTGTGAATATTGCCATACGTATTAGCACTTTGAATTTTGGTATTTTATCTGCATTTAGATATTGTTGTCCTTGTATGCCAACAAGTTAACATACCAGGTTAAATCTATAGCAATACTGAGTAACTGATAATGGATTTTTTGGGTGGACGCCAATATCGATTTTAGGAAATAAAAAATATTATATCTGCCAACACCATTGTCATAGCCCGTTATCAGTCAAAATCAGCCAATTAATGTATTTTCCCTCCTATTATTACAGTAACACTTTGCTTCACTCCACTCATTGGCATATACTTTTTGTCTTTTTGTTGTCTGCTGTCTCAACTAAATGACCGAGAAGTCAAGTCAAGTCAAAGTTTATTTCTAAAGCACATTCAAAAACAACCTCAGACAAAGAGGTTTTAAAAACATCTCTTGAGATGTTCTGATATCAAGAAGTGCTTGGCGATCATATATCATGAGATTCAAGAGGGCAACATTAACAAAGACGGGCAGGGGCTTGTTTTGTTTATCTTACTGAGTGGGTGGCCAACCAGGGAACATTCTCCGTTTTGGTTGGATAGATAGTAATAATTAGAGGTGGGACTCAAAACATTAGTCCAATTAATCTAATCTCTATTAATCACAGTTTAAACGCCTAACAATATTTGCCCCAAAAAGCAACATTTTTTAATTTAAATGGATTTTAGTGAACGACTGAATCAAATAATAGACACAGACATGAATATTGTAAACTCAAGCTCTTTTAATGTTTGTAAAAATGCATTTAATTGCGTTTCAATTCAGAACAGTAGAAAAAGAAAGAAAATATCTCTGGCCAAAACTGGACAAACTTGAAGTTAAAATGCCATTTTAAATACTTTAAGAACTTTTTCAGAACAGTAAAAAAAAAAAAAGTTTGGGCTGCCAACATGTCTTGTCCATAAACATGATGATAGTATTTCTAATGGAGCTGTTTTTCTGTCCTCAGGTAACTCCACATCCCTAAGCAGCAGCAACCATGTCAGACCTTTGTGTTGGAATCAATGGGTGAGTGTGAAACAGGCACAAGCTGTACTTAGTTGAACTACTCTGCAGGGAAACAGAAATGGATTTCTGTCAAGTGACAATAGCACAGCAAAACCGTGATTACTTGTCAGCAGTTTAAAGTTCACCCTGTGGCCAACAGAGCTCCAGTCAACATGTTTAGTGTGATGGCGACTTATTTTTCATCCCACCCTCTCTTTCTAATAATCTTCACTGACAAAAAGTCATGAACAACCTTTCAGTGTTAACCAGACGTTTTTTATTGTTTGTGAGTGCTTTTCCTCTCTGGAAAGCAAACCACTGCTGGAGTAATTTAGAAGATTCATGTGAGGTCTCAAGGGTGGTTTAACATCCTGAGGATGTTTCCCACCATTTACCCGAAGTAACACTCTCTCTTTCTCTTCCTCTGCAGCTTCGGTCGTATTGGCCGCCTGGTCCTGAGGGCTTGCCTTCAGAAAGGCATCAAAGTTGTGGCCATCAATGACCCCTTCATTGACTTGCAGTACATGGTGAGAAGAAGATATGATTAAATTTACTGTCATTACACATTTGGTGGTTAATAGAAGATTGAATCTGGCTGCATACTTTCAAGAAAGAGGCAGAAACTGACTCATACCTAAAGGAAATTTACCAATATATTAGGAGATTATGACTTGTACACATTTTACTGTCACTAGAGTTTCATTGTGGTTTAGCTGTTATTTATCAGATTTGCAAGTTAAATTCAATCAAGACTTCAATCTTCTTGACTTGCCCAGAAAAAATACAGAACTACTAATAACTGAATTTAATGAATGATATACTTCTTATGTGTATACTCACCATTGTAAACCTTTTCTCCAAACTCCTGCTAGGTCTACATGTTCAAGTATGACTCCACTCACGGCCGTTACAAGGGTGAGGTCAGCCAGGAGGATGGCAAGCTAGTGGTCGACGGAAACGCCATCTCTGTCTTCCAGTGGTAAGTGGTGAAGATGTTTACCGGCTGGTGCAGCTGTCATACAGACATCTGCCCAGTACACGTTTAAAGAGTTTACAAGAGTTTAACCTAAATAATTAAATAGTCTTAAGGTGAGGTGTTTTGTCCCAGTTTGCTGGTCTTTATAATCCTGAGTGAATTTCTGGCAGTAGAATGAAGCCGTCTGCAGCCTGGGGGCTTTGTTGTTTTAGACCATTCAGAAAAACCAAACCAACAAAAAGGATGGTTATAGAAGAGACATTCCTATTTCACAACACCTTTCTGAGCACCATTTGTAAATCTCTGAGACACTGTACATGTCAAGACTATTTTACTCTTACATTATTTTACTTATTATTTGTCTATATCCTCTAAATTTAGGATATTTTCATGTTAGACTGACTCTGTTCCTTTTTTGACTCTAGTATGAAGCCAGCTGAGATCCCCTGGGGCAGTGCTGGAGCCAAATACGTTGTTGAGTCCACTGGAGTCTTCCTCAGTGTAGAGAAGGCCTCCGTACGTACACACACACACATTAACACATTCGTTAGTTCTGCCAGATAGTCCAGTTTCTAACCTGTAGCCCTCTCTGTCTTTTCCGATCACAGTCTCACCTCCAGGGCGGTGCACAGCGCGTGGTTGTGTCCGCTCCCTCACCCGACGCCCCAATGTTCGTCATGGGAGTTAACGAGGACAAATACGACCCCTCCTCCATGACCATTGTCAGGTAACATGTATTTGCACTTGCACGTCCATGCACTTTATAAAATTTTGCTGCACATCCTGACTAGAAACCTAAATATTGTTCATTCTTACCTGTTAACAGTAACGCCTCCTGTACCACCAACTGCCTGGCTCCCTTGGCCAAAGTCATCCACGATCACTTTGGCATCGAGGAGGCCCTCATGGTACGTCACAGTAAATCCGTCCAAATGTAAAACTGAAAGATTTATACACTGTTGGCTGTGAGCTTTTCTTATAGATGTTACCTTGTTTCATGCTATATGACTCTCCTCTCTGCAGACCACAGTCCATGCATACACAGCCACCCAGAAGACAGTGGATGGCCCCAGCGCTAAGGCCTGGCGTGATGGCCGCGGTGCTCACCAGAACATCATTCCAGCATCCACCGGTGCCGCCAAGGCCGTGGGCAAAGTCATCCCTGAGCTCAACGGGTAAGGACATACGCACCAACTGTGTCAGTGAAGTGGAGAATGATTGATAGTGAATCAGAGTAAGACCAATATCTCGCCCCCTCTGTCTCTTTCCAGTAAGCTGACAGGCATGGCCTTCAGGGTGCCAGTGGCTGATGTGTCAGTGGTGGATCTGACATGCCGTCTTTCCAAGCCTGCGTCCTACGCTGAGATTAAGGAAGCCGTCAAGAAGGCCTCACATGGGCCCATGAAGGGAGTTCTGGGTTACACCGAGGACCAGGTACTCTATTCTGTTAAACTGTTATACCTTTAATTGCAAAGGCTGTGACTGACAGGGATGGAAATTGTATTTACAACCAGTGCAGTACTGGCCAAGCTGTGCCCCTTTACATGATATCTTACCTGTAGTGTGTCCTGTCTTTTGCAGGTGGTGTCCTCTGACTTCATCGGTGACACCCACTCCTCCATCTTTGATGCCGGTGCCGGCATCTCCCTCAACGACAACTTTGTCAAGCTGATTTCCTGGTGAGTTTTCAAGTCAGTGTTAATTTAAATTGTGAAAAGAAAAGAAACATTTCAAAGCTGACCTGTTCATATCTTCCTCTCCATCCAGGTATGATAACGAGTTCGGCTACAGCCACCGCGTCGCTGACCTGTTGCTGTACATGCACACCAAGGAGTAAGCACTTCCTGCCCAGAGAGGAAGTCAGGAAAGGGACCACCCCCCCAACCATCGTCTACCCCATCCCTTCTCTTTTACACAGAAGCCCCACTCATAGCCTAGTCATAGCATCATGGCCCCTAGCTCTACTACAGTACACGTAGGCAGCAGCAACAGCGTGTTTGAGTGTTCTCAGTTTATCTGTTTTTTCCTTTAACGGCGAAACGACCGGCCGGTGAAAGTATTTGTGTCCGTGTGCCCCACCCTCCACCTCCCGCTGCCACTTTAGATGTGCCGTTATGGCTCAGTACTATGGTAACTACTGTATCCATCTTTGTGTTGGTGTGTTTTAAAGGCTTAATTATGAGTGGAGGGAGGAAGCTGAGAGGCAGACCTGCTGTAACTCTGCTTAAGAATAATGAGACCAAGAAATAAAACTTGAAAACCCTCAAACTGTTGAGTTGTGCTTTTGTCACCTTTTCATGAATAAACCAGAAAGACAGTGCAGTGCTGTGTTAGTCCATATTATATCTGAATGCATGTTTTATGGAGATCTGCTGCACTTAGTCACACGCGTAGCTCAAAATGGATCGAAAACAAATAATGTGGCTGGTTTTTTCCAATGTTATCATAAGACTAGTCCACCTCTTTATGGCGTTCACTAAGTCATAAATTATGAAAATACTACGAAGCATTCGTAACATTCATTCATTCACCTTCAGGTCGCCAGTCTATTGCAGGGTTAACACAGGTTGTGTCAGAGAGACACAACCATTCACACTCCCATGAACACCTACGGCCAATTTAGAATCACCAATTAACTTAACCAGCATGTCTTTGGATGATGGGAAGAAGCCTGATTACCCAGAGAGAACCCACGCAGACACAGGGAGAACATGCAAACTCCACACAGAAAGTCCCCCGTCGGCCGATGGATTCGAATTGCTGTGAGGCCCTCACTTGGTTTAATAAAGTATAACATGCTGTCAGCACTAACGTACCACTTGTGATGGGTTTAAACTGTCATGGAGGCATAGTACATTTACCTAACATTTATAAGTGTATTGGTATTTATATGACAACTTTAGTTACCTCCACTGTATATACCCTAAAAACTAGCCTGAATGTTAAGCTACTGCTGCTTTTTCTTACATTATTCTGCAGTCTAGAGACACCTGATGTCTTTCTTGCGGTACTGCAACAAAGACTGAGTCAGAATTTCAAACTGCACATTAACATAAAGGTTTCAAATATGCTTTTCCTACCTTGGAAAGATAATTTCTTCCTAAAAGCAACTGACCTGCTAAGCATTTAACTTTTTGGATTAAGAGTTTGCTGCAGCACCATCTACTGTCTGACTGATTAATGCATGTGCACTGAACGTGGCTCCATAACCCCCTGAGCCTTAATGATTTAATCTCAGAGTAAAAGGAAAACATGCAGTTATTGAAGTACAAAGGAGTAGTAATGCTAAATAGTTTGTTTCTGAGGATCATCTTACTTATGTACACATTTATTTTAAAGTGTTTGAATGTGGAACGGCAGTGCCACCTGCTGTTCTCGAATTCATCACCACACCATCACATTGACCATCTTTTAACAATTCAATGTTCTGCTGGGAAATTTTTGACCTGGCATGTACCACCCACCTAGACCAGATCAGGCACCTCCACCCCATAGCAATGACACTCCTTGATGGCAGCAGCCATCCCCAGCAGGATGCAGCCAGACACAGGCACACACACAAAAATGTTTTAGGAACAACTAAAAAAAACATTAAGAACAGCATATGGTGTTAACCTGGCCTCCAAATTCACTAGATCCCAAACTGATCAAGTATGTGCAGGATGCACTGGAACAAGCCTGACCCACAGAGGCCCCTCCTCTCAACACATAAGACCCAAAGGCCCCCACTGTCTTCAAGACACAAGGGAGATCTGCACAATGTTGGGAACAATATTATGCCTGATTGGTGTACATTGCAGTGATGCTGGTTTGGTATTATAAGCTGGTTCTATAGGGAAAATAATTTATACTGATTTTTCTAGGGCGGCACGGTGGAAAGGTGGTTGGCACTGATGTCTCACAGCTAGAAGGTTCCGGGTTTGAATCCATGGGCCGACTGAGCCTTTCTGTGTGGAGTTTGCATGTTCTCCCGGTGTCTGCATGGTCTCTCCGGGTACTCATTAGGTTGGTTGGTGATTCTAAATTGGCCGTAGGTGTGAATGTGAGTGTGAATGGTTGTCTGTCTCTCTGTGTTAGCCCTGCGATAGACTGGCGACCTGTCCAGGGTGTACCCCGCCTCTCGCCCAATGACAGCTGGGATAGGCTCCAGCAGACCTCGCTACCCTTAACAGGAATAAGCGGGTACAGAAGATGAATGAATAAATGAATGAATGATTTTTCTATTTACAGTCTTAGCTCTAGTTGAATCCATGAAGGTGCAAAGTAACTTCTAAAACTGCCTCAGATGGAGAGGTTTAATTTTCCATCAGCTTGCACAGAGCAGATTTTGGAGTATTATAGTTCAGTCATCCTATCTCTGTTCTCTTACAAAATAAAAGCCTGCGGTTTTGTGATCCCACTGTATTCTGTTTATGAAAGTAAAGTAGTGTTGGCTAAAATATGTCAGTACTCCAGACAATCACTGGATTTTTATTTGCCTCCTGATGTGCATTATATTTTAGTTTCCCTTAACATGTCACCAACCATTTATGGCTTTTGAAAGTGATTACTTTAAACTACAATGTACGAAAAATCCTTTAGGCTTATGGCTAATGGTATGGTCTGTGCATTCCTTCCAGTCACCAGTAAATACAATCCTCTCTGCCAACAGAATAAAACATATTGTCCATCTTCCAGCTGCTTTGTTTTTGTTCAATGGATGGATGCAGTCTTGACAAAAGCCTGGTAGGATTGACAGAGCAGAACATGGTCAGCACGAGGATTAGTTCAGGATCTCTTTGCAAAGATAATTCAAATTCAGTAATTTTCCTGTAGCCTAATTTCCCCATCCAAGCAACAGTTTTGAATGAAGAGGATTTGAATTAAGCTCCCAGGCATGGGGGAGTCTTTTGCTGTGTCACACATGTCTGCACCACTCAGTTTGTTTTCCTTGTCCAGATTCCTTTTTTTTTTTAAAGGTTAAACATGCGTTTGCATTGAAGGAAAATGAATACCAAGGCACCATTGTGATTAAATGTGTTCGTTTTTTTATCCTCACTCATACAGTTGAAACCAGATGTTTACATACGCTGTGTTAAAAGACACATAAACATTTCTTCCTCACTCTCTGAAATTAAATCAGACCAAATCTCTCCTGTTTTAGGTCAGTTAGGATTACTAAAATTATTTCTATTTGCCAAATGCCACAATAATGAGAGAGAGAATTTCTTAGAGAATTTTTCATCACTTTCTTCAAAGTCAGAAGTTTACATACACGAAGATTACTATGTCCTGATGATGATGATGTCATGGCTTTGGAAGCTTCTGATAGGTTAGCAGACAACATTTGAGTTAATTGGAGGCACACCCGTGGATGTATTGTAAGGCTACACCTCAAACACACTGCTTCCTTGTTTGACATCATGGGAAAATCTAAAAAAATCCGATTCCAAGATATGAGGAAGAGAATTGTGGAGCTCCACAAGACTGGTTCATCCTTGGGTACAATTTCCAGATGCTTGAAGGTGCCACGTTCATCTGTTCAAACAATTACACGCAGGTATAGACACCATGGGAATGTCCAGCCATCATACCGCTCAGGAAGGAGATGGGTTCTATGTCCCAGAGATGAACGTGTTTTGGTCCGAAATGTGCGAATCAACCCCAAAACAAAAGCTAAAGACCTTGTCAAGATGATGGCTAAAACTGGTAAGAGAGTGTCATTATCCACAGTGAAATGAGTCCTGTACCGACATGGACTGAAAGGCCACTCAGCAAGGAAGAAGCTGTTACTCCAAAAGTAACATAGTAATTACAGTTTGCAAATACACACAGGGACAAAGACCTTAATTTTTGGAGACATGTCCTGTGGTCTGATGAAACTAAAGTGGAACTATTTGGCTATAATGACCATCGTTACATTTGTAGGAAAAAGGGGGAAGCTTGTAAGTGTGAGAACACCATCCCAACTGTGAAGTATGGGGGTAGTAGCATCATGTTGTGGGGCTGTTTTGCCGCAGGAGGAACTGGTGCACTTCATAAACTAGACGGCATCATGAGGAAAGAACATTATGTGGAAATAATGAAGCAACATCTCAAGACATCAGCCAGGAAGTTAAAGCTTGGGCGCAAATGGGTCTTCCAAATGGACAATGACTCTAGGCATACTGCCAAAGCAGTTACAAAGTGGCTTAAGGACAGCAAAGTCAATGTTTTAGAGTGGCCATCACAACAGCCCGTTCTCAATCCCATGGAAAATTTGTGGGCAGATCTGAAAAGGTGTGTGCGAGCGAGGTGGCCTACAACCCTGACTCAGTTCTGTCAGGAGGAATGGACCAGAATTTCAGCAGACTATTGCGAGATGCTTGTGGAAGGATACCCAAAACGTTTGACCCAAGTCATACAGTTTAAAAGACAGTGCTACCAAATACTAAGAAAAGGTATGTAAACTTCTGACTAAAAAAAAAAATTCTTTCTCTCATTATTGTGGCATTTAGCAAATAGAAATAATTTTGGTAATCCTAACTGACCTAAAACAGGAGAGGTTTATTCTGATTTAACGTCAGACAGTGAGGAAAAAAGGTTTATGTGTCTTTTAAGTGCATACAGTGTATGTAAACATCTGGTTTCAACTGTACATTTCTGCTCCTTTCTCATTAGTGTGAAAATTTAAGTTGAGTGAAAACCCCAAATCTGAATTCTGACGAGAGCAGAAAGACGAATGAAAAAGCAGCTATACATTCAACAATAATCAATATCACACCAACTGAAAATTTTTTATTTTGTGATTGTGTTTATAAGTTTGCCTGGTTACTGTGCTATCTCTGCTGTAAGAACAGGTGACGTATCACTGGTCCAGTGGATCTGTTGAGGTGTGTCTAGGCGGTGCAGTTGCAATAAAAGCAGAGTGACTTCCTTTCACCCGTCACTGAGCACTCTGTGAAGTGACCTGGCTGCTATAGGACGTGAAGACTGAAGCGGACATGGGGAAAAAGAGCAGCACTGAGCTCACACTATCCCTCCTTCTCACTGCTGCTCTTTGCTTGGGAGCAAAGATAGAGTTCATACCTCACCTGCCCAATAAAACTCTGAACTGGACTGATGCGAGACAGTACTGCCAGAGGGAGCACATTGACTTTTTGACTGGGAAAGTGGTGAGTGTACACTCGTTGGCTAAGGTGATGGCGGCCGCTAAGGTCAGTTCTGCCTGGATGGGTGTGCACAGAGATCTTGAGAACCTGTCAGTCTGGAAGTGGGCAAATCTAGAGTGAGTATCATGTTTGAAAACTCTTTATACAGCTGTCAGTGTCTTTAGCATAAATGAGGTAAAATGCAGTTGCTAAGATTGATGTCATTACTGTTTTCTTTTTCTTTTCAGAACTGGTAAAGGGATCTCAGGAAATGATCTCTCATGGAGCACATACTGGGCTGATCTACAGCAGAGCGTTGAGTGTGCATATATTGAGGATAATCTCCTGTGGTACAGTGCTCCATGTTTAAGAGCGTATCCTTTCTACTGCTCTGAAGGGATCAAGATCAAACGTTACAGTTTTCAAAAGAGCTGGCACGATGCCTTACAGTACTGTCAGGAACAGGGTAGTTACCTAGCCACCATCAATAATTACAGCGTAAATTATGTTCATGGAGGTGGCTGGATTGGACTATACAGAGAGACTGAAAAGAACTGGAGCTGGGTTGGAACTTCGTCATCAAGCTACAGGAATTGGGCGCCAGGTCATCCATTGTTTGAAGACTGTGGGTTTATTGATTATCCCCTTAAAGTGTGGCACAGCGAGGGGTGCCACAAAGCACTTCCGTTTCTTTGCTATGATGTCAACCTAGTGGTGGTGAATGAGAAGAAGACATGGGAGGACGCTCTGAGACATTGCAGGGAGATGGAAAGACCTTGTTCCACTTACAATGCGCCCTGCGTCAAAAACTACGACCTCTTGAGCCTGACGGCCCCTTCTGACTTCAGCCATGTCAGAAAAAAGATCACCAGAGTCACCAGCGCTGATGAGGTTTGAGCATGAGTGGGAGAGGAGTTGAATTTAAATCTAAAAACAATATTTTACCTTTCAAATCAGCAGAATTAGTACTTGAGGCGTTGAACATTAAATTTTGTCTTATTAGTCAAATCACAGCCCTTCAGATTTATCTTGCAGATACTGGAAAGTCTCACCTCACCGGTTGGGTTATATTACCAGACTTCACTTAAACATTAAATTTCTTTGTCTGTCAAGTGACTGCTTTCACATTTACTGCCTATTACACTGCATTGAACTTGATTGTGCAAAGGAAACTGTCAGCAGACAAAACACTTCCACCAGGGAGTGACATCAACGCTTTCTTGTGCTTCTCAGGTGTGGACAGGCTTACGCTTCCTGGGAGGGGAGTGGTGGTGGTCGAATGGACAGGTGCTGGGCAGGCAAGGGACGCTGCCAGATTGTCCGCCGCAGGGTAAAAGTTGTGGAGCCCTGTCTAGAGATGGCACAAACAACTTGGACATCCGAGACTGTGCAGAAAAAAGAAACTTTGTCTGCTCTGGCGAGGTAGAACAGTAGGGAATAGAACTACAGTGGCAATGTTACAGTGAAAAATACTTGTTGAACAGAGATTTGTTCAACAAGTATTTATGATTTTATGTTGATCATTTTTGTCAAACTGTGTTATGTCTAAATATTACTTCTTGTAGTACTTTTATTTTATTTTGTTCTTTATGATATTTCAAATATTTTTAAGCAAACCTGTAGTGTGAACGTTAATAATTAAACGCCTATCTAATTTTCAGCAACTTTAAATGTATTCAAATTAAGAACATGCAAAGTGGTGCGCGAATACAGACATTTAAATGCTTTGTGAAAACAAATAAACTTGTTTCTCTGTGCCTATGTACTTTAACAATTTATGTTACCCTAATTTACCACATTGTCATCTATTGTCAAATAGATAAATACACAAAATGTGAACGTAACATACATTACGTTATGTAATTTTCATGACATAATCCTGTTTTGAGAAGGTGGGCTGCATTTGAATTAAAGATCGAAAAAGGAAACCTATTTGTCCTGTGAGTTTGACTTCTGACACAGAAGAATCTGAACACAAGTTTTAAAAGTTAAAAGCTTTAGAAATATTAACTACAACGTATAATACTATTAGCTCATCCACAATTATCCTTTAGGTACTGCATTTCAAGTACAAACGAAAACAAAATGATCAGTGGAGCCCACATCCCGGAACACATTATTGGTTCCTAGTCGTGGCATATCGGAAGGATTTCGAAGTCGAGCCGCGTTTACTTCCGCTTGTCATTCAGCGAAATATCTTCTCGACGGTTTGCTTCAAATAGTAAGTTGTGACTTTGAAAATACTAGTTGTGCGGGTGCTGACATATTGTTTGAGCGTTTACTTACTGTGAATTATCTTTTTGTTTATCCTCGACCGGGAGAAAATATCCTCAAACCTCGTTGGCTACATGTAGCAGCGTGTCTGGTACCGGTGGACGGATTGTAGCTTAGCCAGCTAATGTACAGTCTGTTAAACTGCTAAACGACATGCTCGACTTTATATCTCTGAAATAATAATTTAAAATATATGTTATATTCTTTATTTGGCGTTGACAGACTTGTTGTTTTCTTGTTAATGTAAATCATGCCTGTTTGTAGCCACGTACTCTGTAAAGGAGCCAATATCATTAAACCCTGAATGAGGGTCTAATTAACTACACTAATAAACAATTCGTTAGCACGTATAATTAAAAAAACCATTGACATGTTTAACTGTAAAACCGTAAAACTGATACAGCCAGCTTGTCAGATAATAAATGCTTAATAATATAGTTTAAATCAATGATCAAGATTTGAATATATACAGAACTGTTTTATTTTTCTCTTTCTGTACAGGGAGCTGGACTTTGTGACCAGACATCATGACACTTTTTCACTTTGGAAACTGCTTTGCTCTGGCGTATTTTCCTTACTTTATAACATACAAATGCAGTGGCCTGTAAGTATCTTTTTAAAGCTGACAGCTGCAACATTGACGGTGACTAATGCTTCGCTGTTCATGGTGTTTGCGTTGTCCATCAGTTTAGTGAGCATAGTCGGAGGAAAGTAAAATATTCTCTTGTTCTAAATTGTAAAATTACTAGCGTGGGCTTGTTT
>JASGAT010365986.1:0-18778 GCA_030220025.1 Chelon auratus
ATGTAAACACTGTATCTGGGAGGCTTCCTACACACTTCTCTCCCACCACAGCTACGACTGATGCTCTGGTGATCTCCGGCTCTCAAAATCTCAGACACATTTTATGTTTCTGGTGTGGTGCTAATGCTCTTATCCAGTATGTACAACTATAAAACAGACTTAAGTCGTCAGTGTGCAAACATTACAAGCAACCACAAACCAGTATGAAGTGTAATGCTGAGTGCCACTGCCAAGGCTGCAGTGCCCGGGTAGCTGATGTAAGTGTAAGTGTTCATGTGTCTTATTTGTTTTGGCTGCTGTAAAAGAATATAGAAAGAAAAATGGCCTTGAAATAATTACATCATTTTACTGTCACCAGAAAATCTAAAAAGAAAAATTGCCTGAATTTTGATTATCTTCTACCTTTTTTTTGACATTTTCTGTTCCCTTTCTGGCTTTCTTGTCTTGCAGTGGATGTGAGCACAGCAGCGCTGCCCACGCAGGTGCCCCCCACCACCACAGCCATCCTTCCCATGGACCTGCGCATAGTGGACCACCCTCACCACCAGCAGCCCCCCTTTGGCCTGGTCCCCCAACCCCACCCCACTCCGGTCACCTCCGCAGCTTGTCCCACGTCATCCGAGACGGGGCGTGGGCCAGTCATTGGTAGGTGGTGGTGATCCCTGTTTTTTTTTTTAATGACATCCTGACAGTTCTACAGTGCACTCTCCTCTCTATGCACTGTGGTTGATGCGGTCTTCAAACCCCCCTACAGGCCACCAGGAGCAGCACTTGCAGCAGGAGCTAGTGGTTCTCAAACACAAGCAGCAGCTCCAGAGGCAGCTCCTGATTGCAGAGTTTCAGAGGCAGCATGAACAACTGTCAAGACAACATGAAGTCCAACTGCAAGAACATATCAAGGTGAGTTCCTCTCATCTCCTCTAATCTTCACGGGCTCTTTGGCAGGATAAAGGAGTTGATGTGGTCTGAGTTTTTTTAGCACAGATGTTTCCCAAAAGGCAGCTGACGGTCTCTGTACAAGTCGCTGGTGTTAAAGCATACCTTCAGTGGAGGGTTATACATGGGGCCATAGCTACAAACAGATACAGAGCACACCTTGATCCAAACCTGGGGGAGGAGGAGTGTATTTTTCGTTTACAGAATGAAACTTTGCTACATTCATTTGTTCAGTGTCCTTGACTGACTGCACTTTTTGAACTGTTAACTGTTTACATTTGTTTATTTTTGGCCCTATAAATTACACCAAAGGCTCCATACGCTAAGTTGGCCATTTGGTTGACGCGCAGAAATCGGGCTCAGGGTACAGGCACTATGGAACCGGTGCTGGCTCTGGAAGGACTGCTAAAGGCTCGACTCAGGGTGGAGCACTCCTATGGTAGGACGGTAGACGATACACAGGCCTTCAGCGATAAAGGGGCTATTGGGGGTGTTTTATGTTCTTTGGGGGAAAACAAAGAGTTTGTTTTGTTTTGTTTCTTTCTAATTTATGAAAAAAAGAATCCTTCATGTAGTTTGTAATGATGGTTTTTGGAATGATTTGTTTCCCTGTACTTTGAAACCGCAAAAAAACCCCTCTCCTTTCCACCTTGTGAAGGAAGGGAGGAAAACAAGTGCATGTGTACATTTAATTGGGCATGGTGTACCGTAATTTGACCTGGTAACAGTATTTGGCTGGTTGGTTATCTCCATGGGAACCTTGCCCCAGTAAACCTTGTTTGAATGCGGCTCTAAAAAGCCTCACTCTGGTGTTGCTACGACCACAAAACCGTCAACAAGGATGATCGCCTTGAACAAAAAATAACTCTAATGTGTCTTCTCCGATCTGTTCACTCTCCACTTCAACACCGCTGTCATTATTGAACTCCAGCCTCCTCATGTAATGCGTTTGATTCTTTAAAGTGCTCTGGCTGCACCTTGTCCAGACAATGTGTTTCACCTTTTTTGCAGCAGTTTGATATTGTGTTGTGCTGCGTCTGCTCGTCCCGTTTGCTCCTTCAATATCCTCGCCCTCTTCTCTCCACTAGCACCAACAAGATATGCTGGCGCTCAAGCACCAACAAGAGCTGCTGGAGCATCACAGGAAGATTGAGCAACAACGCCATGAGCAGCAGCTGGAGAAGCAGCAGCGGGAACACAAACTCCAGCAGCTCAAAAACAAGGAGAGGGGACAAGAGAGTAAGTAGAAACTGCAAGACAGCATATTATCAGGGAGATGGTGTGCAGTTGTTGTCACAGAGTAAATGAATAGCATCTCACGTAAAACATAATGAATAAAATATAAAAACTCTTAAAGCTACTATTTTTGTACTCCAGTGGACTGAAAATAAAGCCATCATGTTTGACTGTGCATATACCCACTCTCCTGTATGCTGCTAACATCTGTTGTACCTGTGCTGAAACACTGTCATATTAACACAGCGGGTGCCAGGGAGACTTGGCTCTCCTAACCTCTCCATCACAGCGCCTGCACTTCGTGCACAGCAGTCAGAACAACCTGACCTCACACATTCACTGCAGGGAATATCAGAATAAGGCGACTAAGGCCAGGTTAGAGGAGCAAGACGCTGAAGTGGCATCCTTGTCCTTGGTATTATAATGATCAGTAGATCATAAGAGTAGATTGTGTCTACATTGTCAAGAGTAATGATCACCTAGCTGCAAAGTGGTCTCACTTGGACTGACTCTCCTAATACTGAGAGCTTTAATACAGTTGCGTATTTTTCTGGAAGAAGGAAATGTTAGTGGCATTTATTTCAGCAGTGCCAAGCAAATTGCTTTACTTGGTCCTGTAGTTGTTTTATGCTACACAAATGGAAGGGAGCATAAAAAGGCTTGACTTTAACTATGCAAAGCATTTTGAATTGTCTTGACTATAAAGATAAGTTGGCCCTACATGTTAGTAAAAATGTTTTTTCATCCACTCTGTATGTTTCTTCAGTTGGTCTTATATTGTGTGAACTGGGAAGGATCCCCTCGCCCTGTCATCATGCCTCTGGGTATATGCACATATTTTCATGGTAGGAATAGCCTTATAATACAGAACCAGTCTCAGGTTTGGACACACCTTTTCATTCAATAGGTTTTCTCTATATTTTGAATATGTTCTACGTTGTATATTAAAACCGAAGACATCAAAACTATGAAGGAACACATGAAATTACATAGTGTTAAACAAACCAGTATATCTTCTGTATTAAACATTATTAGTGGCCATCCTTGGCTGTCATGACCGTTTTGCATACTCTCGCTGCTCTCTGTCAGCTTTAGGAGTCAGTCACCTGGAATGGTTTTCCAACAGGCTCGAGTAAGTTCCCAGAGGTGTTGAGCTCTTGTTGGCCTCTTTGCCTTTGCTCCGTGGTCCAACTCATCCCAAACCAGCTCAGCTTTGTTTAGTCCAGGTGATTGTGAAGGCCAGGTCATCTGATGCAGCGCTCCATTCCATTCCTTGGTTAAATAGTCCTGACATAGCCAGGAGGTGTGTTGACATATACTCAGATGGTATGGGCTGAGTTGGACTGCTCCAAACCTCTGGGACCACCTTATAGATTGTTGGACAACCATTCTATGACGACCTAATGAAGCTGACTGTGAGAGTGCCAAGAGTGACAGAGTGACCTATCCTCCACAATTACCTAACCTTTGGATCCAAAATACACACTCTTGGCATTCTCTCAATGCCAAGAGTCTGCAATGCTGTTATTAATGCAAAATGTAGCTGTTTTGAAGAATATAAATTACATAATTTCATTTGTGTTCCTTCATGTAGAAAATAATAAAAATAAAGAAATATCATTGAATGAGAAGGTTTGTATTTTGGATATGGCTACAAACACTTACATTGTAATGAGTTAGTTAGTCCATACTTGGAAAATAGTATTTCTATTCATACTTGCTGTGTGTGCATGTGTGTGGCAGGCTACAGTGTAGTTCAGGACCATTATTTTTTTGCATTTAAATTCCCCTTTCTCAAACATTCTCCACTAGGCAAAGTGAGCCTACAGTCTGATGTCTAGGGAAAGAGCACTGGATAGTAAACAGGGGATGCTTTGTTAACTACTGCACTAAATTGCAAAGAAGGCAGTCTCATAAAAGCCAATTTGCTTCAGTGGCAAAGCAGACATATTGGGATGTCAGCACTCTCAGCTGCACCATGATTTAGAGAACATCTATTAGCTGCCGCCACTTCCACATACTGAATTTACCGTTTCTTCTTATCGCAAGCTCAACACATCACCTGTTATCACCCCAACTGTCACAGTCTAATAACAACACACCTCCACTGTTTTTCCAGGTTTTTTTTTTTTTGAAAACACCTATTTTTTTTTCTCTCTTGGTCTCTCCCTCCCGCTCACTCACCTCCCTGGACAATTTGTTTGTAGCTGTGAAATGAGGGTGATAATTGAGGAGAGACCAGGAGCTGAGTGAAACTCCTGATGTGTGCGTACGAGGCGAGTTGCAGAGCACGGATGTCGTCTCTGTGGGATTTCAGTGAAAGCGATGCAACATTGTTCGCTCTGGTTGTTGTGGATAGAACCCCATTCTATTTGTAGTGCAGATGGATATTGTTCTAATCTTCTCTGGGTGTCACAGATTGGACCTAAGGCACAAAATTCTCATTAACTACTGAAGGATGTGTTTTTTTGTAGGGCTAAAGGACTGTGTGTGTGTTTGTACGCAAAAAGAGAAGAATACTGTGGAAAAACACACAGTCACCTTCGCTCACCGCTTTCCTGGCCTCTGTGTCTCTGTGTAGGTGCGGTCGCCAGTACAGAGGTAAAGATGCGACTTCAGGAATTTGTCCTGAACAAGAAGAAAGCCCTGGCTCAGCGAAACCTAAACCACTGTCTGCCCAGCGACCCACGCTACTGGTATGGGTGAGTGTCACCGCCCACCACCACAGAACCTCATACGACCAGGAGTGTAGCAAGAGCCAAGTGTATTTTACTGTAGAATCCATTTTTACATTAGTAAATAAATACTGATTAGATATTTTGGCCCTTAATGTTACATGGTTCTGTAATTATTTGCCTTTTTTAAAAAACTACTTTCTTGAGCATCAAATTTTGAGGTGCATAAGGATTTCTTTGTGGTTATAAAACACACACAGACTAAACAACTGCTGTGGACTGCACATAAAAAGCACGCTACTTTATGACTATGTGTGTTCTGTGTTAAAAGATTTAATGAGATCTTCTAGATCTATACCGTCTGTGTATTCCTCCACCTTTGTTTTCAGATAACAGCATGTAGAGTTTTTTTGTGCGTTTACAAGTCTTTGATATTCCTCCTTTTTTTGCTTAGATAAGAAAAGGCAGCAACTCAAACGGCGATGAGCGACATAAAAAGTCTCTCATCGTCATGGTTTTGCAAACATGGCAAACCCTGTGGTGTTGTGAACCCCTGTTGTGTGGGCGTCTGTCACTGATGTGCTTTTGTGCGCACGTCAAGTTTCCAACATCAACATTAGCCCCTCTGAGTTAAAGCGCAGAGAAAATATTGAGGCAATGAGGCTTTCTTCTGCCAGTGTTTGCTGCGGGTGATTGACAGCTGGCTCTCTTTGAGGTGTGTCGTGGTGTGCGCGTGTGTTTGAAGTGGGCAGAGAAAAAAAAGACAATGGCACCGCTCCTCCGCTTTAAATATTTGAAGAGGCTTTAAGCAGTCGGGCGTTTCAGCCTAGACAATCTGAAGACTGTGCTGCCAGTGGATCTATACCGTTTCCTATTTCTGTAGTCTTCTCACCTTTTCTCCTACCTGTTGGTATTCTCCTCCGTTCCCTCCACCTTTTTCTCTGCGCTTCTTCATACAGCAAACCAGACCTCAACATCTTTTCTGTCTTAAAGTGATAACGACAAAGAAGGCTTTAAGCTTTCACGAGTAGTCCCCTTTTCTCTATTCTTTGCTTATCTCTTCATTCCACGCACATTGTTGTCCAGACTCGGCTGTGTTTTTGACCTTGGAGGTATATAGGAGCTGTCTTTTTCACTTCCTCTTGTGTTTATGTATGAACAGTCAAGTATAGTATTTGAGCCAGACCTCTGTTGGACTAAATTACTTAAGTTTGATGTTATATGAAAGCTTTTAATTAACTGACTACTTCTTTGTCTTTTGTAGAAAAACCCAGCATAGCTCTTTGGACCAGAGCTCCCCTCCCCAAACAGCATTGTCAGCGTACAACCATCAAATGCTGGGCACATATGACTCAAAAGACGACTTCCCTCTCCGCAAAACAGGTACGGAATGAAAGGCTTTGCTGACGTACAACTCACTCTGACATCCGCATTCCTCCTCTTCTTTGCCTCTTGAGAATAGCGCGCTAATCTCCTTTTTTTCCTGCTTTAGCAACTGAAAGTATAATTGGCTTATTAGGTTTCCCAGTCAGGAACCAGGAGTCAGCCACGGGAGGATTAATAGGAGCTCCTAAAATATTCATTCAAAAAAGGTCTCAAAAGTTATTTCATGAAGTCTTTTCAACCATTCTCATGTAAATGGGGGGAGGGGATTTCTGTCTGAGTTTGATGAAAATATACAGCTAATGTGGAGTGAAGTTTGGCCAAGTAGCCTAGCTTAGCATAAAGACTAGAAACAGACGGAAACAGCTAACTTGGCTATTTCCAGAGGAAGCAAAGTTAATCTACTAACGCGCATGATATTGATTTTATTTAATCTCAAAGGCCTGAGTGTAGAAGTGAAAACGACAAACGAGTCGCCAGGAAATTGAAAGTCTTAAGCAGGCCATTGATCCCAACCAGTAGTAATCCTAAATAGCTCCGAGATTCTACAGTTAATGAAAGTGGAAGTAGTTGAGGATTTGAACCTGAAATGAATGAATTACTAATGATCTGCCTGGCGTAGAATTTTAATTTTTGACACAGATATCATCCAACACCTTCTGTCACGCTTCTTCACAGATGTCATTGACCATTCTGTCCAACGTTACAACACTTTAATAGCTTTGTGAAATGTCCTCGAAAGCATGAAAAACTGCAGTCCCAGCCCTTTAGATGCACCAGACTACGTCCATCTGTCCACATTAAGTATGGCCAAGTTGTGATTATTCACTTAACGTCAGCAGCTGCTTTGGCGGCATCTCTGGCTGCTTTCACAGCTGGAGGCCAAACTCTGTGTACTCTGCACTCTTGCCCACCCGCTGCGAGCTGGAGGCAGGAATGATATTTATTTCCTGGCACACACGTTCACTGTGCGAGTTTCAACTTTCAGTGACACTTAGGTGTAATTCAGGAATTTTCTTCCGAGAAATATTCACCACTGATGGAGTCACAGTTCTTACCGACACAGACCTTAACAAATAGCATATTACACACGTATCACAGTGCATATGTAAAGACGATGACATGTTTTTAGGAGGAATGGATTTTGAGAGTGCAAGGCATTGGCCATTGTCTGTGTCGGTTGTGCGAGGCACAGAGAATGCTGACTGCACACAGACACACACAGCTGTTGAGGAACTGTTGTGTCAATAGTGAGCAGACATAGATCAGATTAGGCTCGCTGACAGATAGGAACTCTGTTCTAGAGGAAGCGTGTGACAGTGGTCTCTGACGGCTGGAACTATCATGCATGACGTTTTTGCCACATTCTGCTCACACATCCATGTGAATTATAAATCTGTGTTAAAAGTTCTTTTTCTGTCTAGCAAGTTGAGGCATACAGTATATTACAACAGGGTTCATTGTCCAAGTCTGAGAGACTTTGTGAGGATGGCTCCCAGAACACAGAGGGCCACTTTGAGTCCTGTGGCAGGAAGTCTGTAAGGCCTTCATGACAGAGGCAGTCTTGTCGTGCTGACCCTCGATCCCCCTCGCTGTTTCACACACTGTCACACACAGACATTCCTGTACCACACTTTGCACTGAACAACAGCTATGCAGGATATCTGTATACAGGATTGCACTTTCATATTCTTTCATATCTTTACAGTTTGGCCATCTTCTTAAATGCAGAGAACATTTAGCAAGGTGGCAAATATCTGCCTTACTGCAGAAAAATGCTAAGTGGTGACCGTCAACATGAAAGTCTTCCTCCTGTCCTACATTTAAATCCATCAACCGAGACTGGACTTGTCTCTTTTTATTTATTTCGAGACATCTTTCTTGTTTTGATCTAACACAGTGACTGATTTTTGCATAGATAGATAGTACATCCAAAAATCTAAGTAAACCAGTTGCACCCTCTCTGTGTATCTTTTAGTTAAAAACTGACTAACTGTGGCTGGATTCCATTTTAAACGTCTCATTTAAACAGAAATTCGTCTGTAATGAGGTTTTCAGTCAAGTTTGAACTGGTTCTTTTGCTTTCATTTATTCAGAAAATAAGCAAATGAGCCAACTCCCATCTATTTCCATCACTCTGTTGATGTCTGTCTCATCTATTTATCTAATGTATCATCCACACGAGATGTTTCTTGGAAGCTGTGTTGACGAGTTTCAGCAAACTCCCATATTGATTTCAATAAATCTCCCTCCCCCATTCGCTTACCTTGGCAAAGCACCACGGCTTTCCCCAACTCCTGAGAGCCGGGACTCGTATCCGTCTAAACAGATGAGCAGCTGATCAATATGTTTGTATCAGAGAACCAGTTTCCTCGTCAAGTCCCTGTGGAAATATTGAGTACCACTTATGCAGACGTTTAATCTGGATTTTGTGCAGTTTTAATGGCTATCTTGAAGCGTAAGAGTGGATCACAAGAGAGATCTTGAAAGTTTTTTTTTGTCTTGAGCAGTTTTGTGTGACAAGAAATCACATGTAGACACACAATAAAATTATTCATAATAGCCGCAATGCAGCAATATATCTTATAAGATATGTAATTTAAAGCCAGATTTCAAGAGTGGCATGTTTTGATCGTGTAACACAATAAATAAAATGTGATTCAGGCATGCTGCAGGCTAGTATGGAAATCTCCTTTTATCATCCAGGACTGTCGGCTGTAGAGCCCCAGCTATTTTTCCCCTTAGCAGTAAGTGTCAAGTCCGTCATTACCGCTACAAAACCACATAAAAGACATGATGTTAGCTGCCATTGTGTCCTGACAACAACGGATGTGAAGTTAAATAACCGTTTTAGAAATGCTGCTGCTTTTTTAGGTCATAAACATCATAAAGCAGGACGGTAACCTGTGCGAGAATGGCTGCTCAAAGTGTGCCCATAAAGACTCAGCAGTGAAGGGCGGAGGAAGTAATTCCAGTGAAAAGAGAGAAGTGGGGAATTAGAGGAGGCAAAAGAGAAGGAGGGGGTGATAGAGGTGAAGGAGGGAGTAAGGGCTGCTGTAAAATGCCAGCATCAGCAGTAAAACCAGTCTGGGCCCTCTGCAGCGAGTGTGTTCGCACGTGTGCAGGCTGGTGTGCTTTTGCCCAGTCGGCATTAACACCCTTCAAAGTCACTGTGTCCTGAGGTGAACACCCGCATGGCGACCGGTGCCCAGTAAAGTACACCCCTCCTGCTTCAGTCTCCTTCTCTGTCTCCTTTACTGTCCTCCCACCGTCCCTCTAATCTCCAATTTCTACTTAGTTTGCCTCTCTCTCCAATCACTCCTTTTATTTGTCCGTTTCGTAATCACTCAGGACACACAAACAACCTTGCACGCCCCTCCCTCTATCTCTGTTGTCCTTGATTCTCCTTTGCTGGCTCCTACCAAATTGTCCACAGTTTCTGTCACCTTTGTTGCCCAGATTGTTCTTCACAGTGGAGGCAAAGTTTCCTGTGACACTGAATTGACTTTGCAAAAACTGCATGCAGTACTCTGCCCAACTTAGTGTTGCTAAAGGGCTCAGCATCATGGCTCATGTATTGCATTATGAGAATACCATCCAGAATAGTTATGAACATAGCATAAACCAGATTCTTAGGACAAAGGCTTGTTTAAAGATGTTCACAGATCAGATTTTGTTGAATGCTTGGTTGTTTGGTAACTACAAACTTCAGCTAATGCTGTTATTCATATAATGTTGTGTGTCCTTGTGCTGCATCCGTAGAATATGTAATTGTAATAGAGAAAGTCAGATTGTTTTTTATTGGCCATAATTGTTTTGGTAGTAATGTAGCTCTGCTCCTTCTTTCATAGTCTCCCTTCTCCCTGTGTGTCCTCCAGCCAACTAATGCATGGCATTTTATCCTGACCCACCCCACCCCTTTTAACAAAGACTTTGGAAGAGTGCCCTCCACTTAGAAGAAGCTCTTTTTTATATAATTGACTTTCAGAAGGTCAGCAGCATTGTTCCCTTTAAAATCAATAGTGTATCGGAAAAAATGTTACAGATTGACAATCATCCCCACTGATGAGGAGATACAATGAGAGCTTGCACCTCTTTGGAGTGCATTAAACTTTATCCTCTACCCCACTGTGATTAGCATTCCAGGGGCCAGAGGGTTTGTGATGACCCAGAATACGTCTTCTAATACAGAGTAAACCACTACAGTACACAAAGAAGAATTAATTGCTTCCACTTGGCTGTACCAACAACTCCCACCTCCTTCTCTGAGGCTTTTGAACGTAACATGGCCTGTTTGATACAAGGTCATGGGACGAGCACAGGGTCAACCGTTGGTCAACCATCCAGCTTTAACTAATTGAATGGACGGAAGGAAGCCAGTGGAGGAGTGGATAAAACTGCCTGTGTTTGGTACAGTCTGGCACAGAGACACCAATGCAAGACTATCCAGAAAGCATCAGAGTCTGTCCCTCTATGTTTGCCTCTTCTTGCCCTCATGTGGCGTATGCTAATGCACCTCAACAGCGCATATGCTATCCAGAACAGGAGGATCTGTTTGCAGGTAGAGGCCCTATATATGTAGAAGCACACATTCAACATCATAAGCATACACACACACATAAACACACACACACACACACACACACACACTGGCTGTTTTTGTTATTTTGTAATTGGAAGTGTCTGGAAACAAGCAGTGTTCATTAGCAGAGCGTGGAGGCAGCATCATTAAGCATGGGGTCAAGAAAGCTGCCAACTGGCAGCTTCCTCTGTTTTTGCACTCTTTCCCACTGTCACATGACGATGGCTAACCTCAGCTCTTGAATCTGTCGGCCAGTGCATACAGTGTGGCCTATAGGGACAAGCTTGTTAGCACCATTACATGCCAACAAACAAGCTCGCGCTTGTGTGACCCAACGATCTACTAGAATAACAGCTTAGAGAGACTCTGCAATTTTTAATTCACTTCTAATTTTGGCTGTAACACATTCATATTTTTAGAATCATGGGATCAGTTGGAAATCAAAAAATGAACCCTGGCGCTGCTCAGAGCTATCCGCTTAGTTATCTGCTGCACATGTGGTAAACTAGTCGTCCAGATTAATAGAAGGTCTTAATTACCTGAGTTTCATATTACCGAATGAAACCTCTGTTGATGCTTGTCTCTTGTCAGCTTCTGAGCCCAACCTAAAGCTTCGTTCCCGGCTAAAGCAGAAAGTGACAGAGCGCCGCAGCAGCCCTCTGCTCCGCAGGAAAGATGGACCCATCACTACTGCCAAGAAGCGTTCCATGGACGTGGCTGGTGAGTACCATTTTTCTTGGATTTTCTTTGTTGTTTCAAGGTGGTATCATGATCAAGTATTCAATGATCACATGAAAATAATAGAAAACTTAAAAAAAGGATATTCCTCATTAACTGGACTTTACCTAACAGTGTTGTATCTGTTACTGCATTGCTGGTGTCTATCGATGGTCACAATCACATTTTATTACAGAAAGCTCTTTAGTCTGAATCAGCAGTTAGATGCATATTAGAAAACATGTAATGTGTAGTGTAATGTATTGTGTTTCATGTGTATTCTAGAGTCAGTATGCAACAGTGCCCCAGGCTCAGGTCCCAGTTCCCCCAACAACAGCTCCAGTAACATCCCCAATGAAAATGGAGTCACAGTCTCCACCAGCCCAGGAGAGGTAAACAACATGGCTGTCCGTTTGTGCATGTGTGTGGCTGCACAAAGCATGCATGTGTATCTGTTGGGGTCAATGAGGCAGATGACCAGAGGACTTTAGGATGTCAGATATCAGATTTATGAAGGCCTCAGGCTCTGTCTTGTGTATATCTGTGTGTGGTTGAGAAAGAAATAAAGTATTTACTGTAATGTGCATGTGGATGTGTGTGCCCAGGCCGCTCTGCTTCAGAGGTTGGCTGCAAGAGAAGGCTCACTTAGCCAGCTCTCTCTCTATACTTCACCCTCTCTGCCTAACATCACCCTGGGACTGCCAGCCACGGGTCCTGCTAGCACTGTGAGTACAATTAATGCACAATGTAATATTATGATTAAATATAACATCATCTTTACTTGGGAAAACATTGACCAAACTCGTAACTTGCATTGCAAATATTATTGGAATACACTGAGTAACTGGTTAGCTTTCTGCAGAGAAAAATGTTGGAATAATGAAGCAATCACAGAGTTTTCATTTTGGAAATCCACATGGAGACTGGAGTCTATTAGTGGATTTCCTCCCATCACTGATTTTTTTTGGACATTACCACATCTTCTGTGTCTTTTTTCATCTTTCACCATCTCACTGCCTTTCTGTCTCACTTGACTTTCCCGACTGTCTGCCTCTCTCTGTTTCTGCCTGCCTCTTTTCTTGCCTCATCCTCGTGTCTCAATCCATCTCCTTGTAGGTGGTTTCAGCACATCAAGATGGTGAGAGTCATCTGGCACTGCCTGCGTTACAGCAGGGCATTCCACTGACCCCTCCTTTCCTGCCCACTGCCCACCTGCCCTCCTACTTGGCATCTTCAGCACTGGAGAGAGATGGTGCTGGAGGGGGCACGGCAGGTCACAACCCCCTCCTCCAACACATGGTACTGCTGGAGCAGAGCCACAGTCCTATGGGTCAGTACTCACCACAGCAAGCACAGTGTTTTCTTTACTACTCAGCCGGTCAGTGGCTGGTGTTTAAATTACTGACACTGTGTGAACCGCCAAGATTTCAGCGCCGGAATACTACACTGTAAATTGTTATTATCATCTGGCCTTTTGTGTTTGTTGTGCATATACACAGAAACAGGTAATGGAACAGTTACAAGGCAGGGAGAGAATCACCATGGAAGATGCAAAGCATGTGTTGATGCTAGTCAGTGATTTCATTCAAATGTTTTGAAAAAGATTTGAGAATTCTGAGCTTTATGGGAATGGTATTTTTTTCCAACTGACCTCCCACACTTCTTTCTACACTGATGTAAAGAGTATGGCTATTTAATTCACTCTATTGCGAATGTGCTAAAGCGGTGAGCCTCAACAGTATAACTGTCCGAATACTTGACTGTAGTAAATACAGTATATTTAATGCTTTCTTTATTTTCTCACTGGTTGATGTGACTGCAGTAATTTTAAATCAGTTAACACAAATTTAAATAATCGGCAAGTAGTTCTTTGTTAAGCTAAATAACACCGCTCTTAGATGCGAGTAAGCGTTCTATTTTCATAACGTCCGTTTCGTTTCAGTAATTTTTGCACTCCTGAGCATAATTACAGGGATCCTAGGAGAACTGGCGCACAAAACATACAACACAAAGGATTATAAAAGGCCGCTTCTACTGAGTAATTGTTTAAACTGCTTGGAAGTGAAAAGGAACACCCAGACAGTCTGTTGTAAATGTGTTTTAGGTGATAAAAATAGCCAAAGTTAAGCTAGATGATAACACATTGCAACTAAAATTTACATACAATTTTCCTCACAACCAGTTTGTAAACCATTATGTAAATGTACTCCTTGTGCAGTCCCTTGTAAAGTCTTTGTATAACCGTCTTATTACAAATGCTTATGACGATCGTCTTATAAATTTGCTATAGTTGGACTGGGTGGCCTGCCACTGCCATCACCCTCCGTCTCCAAGCTCGTGCGGGGCCACCGTCCCCTGGGGAGAACCCAGTCGGCCCCTCTGCCTCAGCAGCAGTGTGGACAGGCCCAGGCCCTGCAGCAGTTGGTGGTCCAGCAGCAGCACCAGCAGTTCCTGGAGAAGCACAAACAACTGTTCCAGCAGCAGCAGCAACAGCACATCATCAACAAGGTATCTCCATCAGTGCATGTGTGGCGTACAAGAAATAACTGCTGGGGCAGAGCGACCAGCTATGTGTGTGTGCGTGTACACATGCGTGTGTGAGAGTTGTAGGAGTATTTGTCCTTCTGTATGACACTGATTTGGTTAATGCCTGTGAATCCTGTCTTTTCTCCAAGAGCAGGATGAATCAGGCTGCAATCAGCACGTCTTTTAGCCAGTTTTTCTTGTCTGTGCTCATTGTGTCCCTGCTTCTTCCTGTCACCCTGGCAACTGTGCACTACAGGAAGCTGCCTCCATATATGTACACACAGGAAATGTGACTCATTGACTCTCTGTGGAAGTGTATGTGTCTGCAAGGTGATGCTGGGTGTTTCGGTATTATAAAGTCATTGTAGAGAAGGAGATGATTGTTTTTGTATGCATTTGTGTGTGTGTGTGTGTGTGTGTGTGTGTGTGTGCGTGTGTGTATTTTTGTCCTATAATTCTCAGAGGATTACTCTCCATTATGTTGTGTTGTTGGGCTGTTCATGACTCCCTTTGCTTGTGGACTACCGTTGTGAATCCAACTAATTAGTCAAGCTCTTGTGTTAAACCAGGTCATTTTTTTATATAACACTAAGAGTTGTGTTATATTATTATATTATTAATGATCTTTTCCAATAGAAATAAAATTACATTTGTGTGGCATTTTGAAAAACTGAATATTGTTTTTAAATTGTTACGATTACGATAAAATCATAATGTGCTACCACAAGATAACATTTATATTGCTTTGGGTTGTAGCTGTGTCATTTATTGTTGCCAGTTTGAATGGAATCAACACCTTTTCTCATGAAGGAACATATGCTAAATCAATAATGGGTACTTCATATTACATATGCCGTGACCCCTTTCTTAAAATATACTGTGCATGTGTGAAATAGGATTCCATTTCAGCTTGGTATTCACCAGATACTTCACAATCCACAATAGTTAATGCAGAAATCTCCAAATAACTACGATTGGTCCATAGTCTGCGTTGAGCATGCTCATATATTAGTGTTAAGTTGAAATAAATCTCAGATGTGATCACAGAAAACATGGAAATGAACTTCGGCACTTTCTCACACAATTCTTGCTGTAATATAATTCAGACACAAATGTTTATAATAAATGTAAACCACATGTATAAACCTTCGCATCAGCAGGATAACTACCTCTATACGCTCCTCAGACCTGTTATTGAAGAAACCCATTGCTCAAGTTTCTCTTTCGGATCACTAAGAACCTGGCCCTGTTTTTACAACATTACAACACTGCAAATTATTTCCTTATTACTTTTGTGAGTCCAAAAACATAGAACAAGTATGAAAGTGTCTACTATATCTGTAACTTATTTTATTCTTTAAATTTAGCAGCAGTTAAAACCGACATGTCCTGTAGCAACAGTATAACCATATTACTTTACAATCTGTGGTGCTTTAGCATCACTACTTTCTATTCTTTGATCAAATTATCTTATTAGTGAGATAAGACCTTTAAGAGACGGGCAGCCTTCCAAGCAGTCTCTTACCATGTAATTTTTCCTTATTATTAATACTCTCTGTCCACATGTATTGGTTTCTACACGTATCTGGGTGTGAATGTGTGAGTGCGGGTATTGTTTTAGAGGCTACACAAGCTAATTTAGTTGGTCAGTTTTTCACTGTACAGTGACAATAAAGGTAAGTCTAATTCTGTTGAAAATGAAAGGAACCAAGTCAGCTTTTCAGAAGATAACTACAGTTAAGATGAAGTTATCACAAGAAAAACGCAGTGTATAAGATGGTCATCGTTTGGTTAACCTGAGCCAGGAGACTCTGTAGTGCATGAAAAGGTCTCTTAGCTTAAGTAATCTAGACTATTTCATAGTGAAAAATGTAACTTGTCAGTTCAAACCCAGTAAATATCACAAAGCTTACACCAAAAGACCTTGTCAGGAAGAGGCCTTGACATGTAATACAGATTTGGTAGTGTTACAATCAGTGCATGGATTGACTGAATGCTGATTTTAGATATCTCACCTACCTAAAGGCATGCAGTCCATGCATCGGTCCGCTTTCATCCACTTATCCAAAGTTGGGTTGCATTGGCAACTGGCTAAACAGGGTGTTCCAGGGTTCCCTGTTCTCCATTTTAGGGATCCTGTGGTTGTTCCCAAGATGGATGAGATATGGTCTACTTGCCCTCCTTGTCTAGCTGGCTGTGCCTGGTAAACCCCCAAAGGTGAGGTGCCTAGGAGGCATCACCAGACACCCGGACCACCTCAACTGGCCTCTTTGGACACAAAGGAGGAGCAGCTCTCCTTTGAGCTGCTCAATCTATTTCTAAATCTGGCCCCAGCCACCGTATGTAGGAAACTAATTTAAATTGATAGCTTTGTCTTACGGCTCAGCTTCCTCTTCACCCCAGCGATCGGGTACAGCTCATGCATCACTGCCAGCACCACGCTAATCTGACTGTCTATCTCGAGCTCCATTGTGCTATCACTTGTAAACAAGACCCCGACATAGCACCGTGGCCTCAGACTCGGAGGTGCTGACTTCCATCCCAGCTATTGCCAACGTGACTGTAAACTGCCCCAGTGCGTGCTGAATAAAATGGATCAATTTCTAAAATGGATTGGATCCTTTCTCATTTTAATGTACCATGTAGCAGTCTGGGCCTTTGTATTCAAGTATGGACCCTAAGAAATATTGTTTGCTAAAAGTCAAGTTCCGGAAATCTACAATACACTTTCTGTTTGACATGAGGAAGTACAGTATTTCAGACAACAACATGTCTCTGCAGCATGATTTGAATACTAGTTTCGATAAGGATCACAACTGCCATTAAATGAGATTCCTACCCGTGCAGCGCTACTATTTACTATAGTTTACTTTATAAATATTATCTTTAGTTTGACTTGTTACTGCGCCCTTTAATATATACCACTTGAAACAAGATTCAACTGCACCCTTCCTTGTTCACATATTTTAGTCAGGCAGCAGGCAGCAGTGAAGTGGGGCCCTTCTAAAATTTGGCTTTAACAGTCAGACACACTGTATTGCCAGCAATGAAAGAATCTTGAAATACTTCCAGCCTGAGCCTGCTGCCTACCATTAATTACCTGAGACAGCGAAGACAATTTTGTGGTATACTCACTCACATTATATTGCTGCTGAAGTTTGTGAGTTTGAGAGAGAGATACATAGAGTCAACTAGTGTCAAGTGTTTGTGTATACAACCACCTCCCCTTTCCACCTCCCGCGCTCTCCATCTTCCAGCTGATTTAACAGGCTTATTTAGTGCCTGTCCCCCTTATGGTTCATATCCCAGCAACTATTTCCTCTGTTAAAAAGACAGGGTTGAAAGAGTGAAAGAGAGAAAAACAAGAGAGCGAGGACGAGTGAGAATCAGTGCAGCAGGAGTGGATGAGTGTTTTGAGTTTGTTTGGAGAAGAGGGACTAGGATGAGGCAAGAGCCTGCTCTCTGACGTCAATGGACTGTTCCCTGGGCAATATGCCAGCCAAGTGTGTGTACGTGGGTGTGTGTGTGTGTGTCTGCGCATATTTGTGTGTGTGTGTGTTCCATGCACAAACAGTGGTCCAGTCCAATCATGACCTGCACATCAAGGCTGAGGTCTTTGACGACAGGGACAGGGACAGCTGCCACAACAAGATTACTACAATAACCCCTCTGCAGTTCTTCCACTCTTCCTCCCTCATGTCCTCTGCTCGGTTTGTCTTTTCTCTTGCAGGCTTGAGCATGGTGAGCGATATGAATCACAAATAGTCATAGAAATTCTGTTTTCTATCTTAGAGTTTTAAATAAATAAAGGAGCAACGAGAGTCCAGAGTACAGAAAAGGTTTATCTCCATGTGTGCAAAAAGTAAGAGGGCCTGGCTAATGTTAGCTGTTGTTTGTTTAACCTTAAGGTCTTTTACATTGTGTTTGTACCCAGACAGATCATTCATCTATTTTTGGAATGAAAAACATCCTAAATGGACCAACAATCATTTAACATGGCACAAGTTGTCTTGTCCTCAAATATTTTTGACCATGATTTTCAATTGTAACCCAAACTAAATCTTTCCTCCCCTCATATTGTTGAAGCTAAATCTGTCTTTTTGTCCTGACAGGTTTCTGTTTTTCTTAATAGTGATGCATTGAGTCTTAACAGTACCAATTACTGCCTTCATCTCGGCCTGACGTGTATGTGAAAGTGTTCCATGTTTATATGGGCACACACGACCGCATGGAAATCAGACTCCTAATTAGAGCGATGCCTTGTCAGACATTTGACCTGACCTCCTCTTTTCATCCACCAGATCATGTCAAAGCCGGGTGATCAGGTCTCTGCTGCAGGCTCCAGTGCCTCGGGGCCGGGCAGGCAGCACCAGAGTCACCCAGAAGAGACGGAAGAGGAGCTCAGGGAGCACCAGGGACTCTCCTCATCCTCGTCGTCATCCTCCTCTACTTCTGTGCAAGATACAGGGTTGCTACGGGGGATCGTCATCAAGCAAGAGCCTCCAGACCCCCAGGAGCAGGATGAGAGGGAGAGACAGGCTGAGCAGGACTTTGTGTTTAAACAGGTAAGAATAAGGGCTGGGAAGGACAGGCACAGATGGGAGTTGTAGTAGAAAAAGAGGCAGGGGGAAAAGAAAACTGTCCGGGAAGCTCCTGTGGGAAATGCTTGTACCTTGGCAAAGATCCGTATGCTCAATCAAATCATCAAATGATTTGTGCAGAA
>JASGAT010365989.1:0-16099 GCA_030220025.1 Chelon auratus
CAACAGATGTCCCTGTTTAACTCCCCCCCCCCCAAGTAGCTACTTGGATGAGTGGAGAAACGTCTTCAAGAAATTTTCTAGTCCAGTTGAATTTCTTCAGCATTTTTGGATGTACCATGACCTGGATGACTGAGAACCTTCAGACATCTTATTATGCTACACAGAAGTTCACCACAATAGCATCAAAACAGCAGCCTCCAAACTGTGCACCTAATACCACTTGAGTTTGTTATACTTACCAGTGATGATTTGTTAGTGACTTAAGTGAAAATTAAGCTTATGCCATAAAGTATTTTGTCATCTTGTCTTGTGCACTTACAGAACTTATTAATGTCAGTGGTGTGTTAATATAACTAAACAAGAACAGATAATATAACACAGAGACTATGTTGTTTCCTTAAGCAAATGATGAGCTGTTGAACAGTAAAGTAACTGATGTTATATTTACATTACTTTACATACTTGTCTGCGTAGGTTTCCTCCAGATGATCCAGACGAGCTGCACCAGTGGACCAGACAAGAGACCAACAAGAGACAAAGAGCAGGACTCCTAACAGGACTTCATTATTGATTTGTGTCCAAAATGTGTTACCTTAATGTCTTCCTGAATGCAAGATGTGACTTTAATTTGTTAAATTCCTGCTTGTATAGAGGAAAAGATTTTATTAAAATCTCGACTAACTCAGAGCAACTCAGGGTTTAGTGTCTTACTCAAGGACACTTCGGCATGTGGCATGATCAAACCGCTAACCTTCCGGTTTGTGGACAACCCACTCTACCTACTGAGCCACCTCCCCTTGGTAATAGCACATTCTTAAAAGCTGTCATTCATCCTGTCTTAGCAGACTGGTGACATAAACATTGAACATATTAAGATGATTATGTTTCTTTTAGTATTTGTCTCCACAATTTGAGACAGTGTCCTGAGAACAATGAGAAGACAGAAACATTGTGGGAGTGTTTTAACTTGATACTTAAACTAGACTTGTATTCCCTTGTCAAAGGAGTTGAGAATTCACTACATGTTTTATCAGTAGTGTATGATTTGTTTGTACTTTAAATTGAAGGAGACATTTTTAGAGTGAACTCTAACATTGACGTTCTGCACAGAAGGCAAATCGAGTGCAAATATAAATAGAATTTATTGAAATGTATAAATGTAACTTGTCATAAAATAAACCAAAGAAAATAGTGTCAATAAAAGGACTTTAAATACAATAGGATGGACTAAATTTAAATCTATAAAATGTGAAAATATACATGCCATTAAGGTTATTATGCCCAGCATAGGCCCAGAGAGCTACATGGGGCGCTAAAGGGCAAAGAGGATGGAGGGTCAGATTATAGGAAAGAGGAAGAGCAGAGGTGGGAAGTGTTATGGCTATGTTCTTTAACACAACCAATGACCAACGACCAATGTACTTACAAACATCATCATATTAACTACATCCCTGTCTCCTAAAAATAGCCCAGGTCTGGCATGTCTAATGTGACGGTGCTAAATCATGGCACCATTTATATTATGAGCAACTGTAGCCATAGCACCATTGAGAAATTTATTGACCATATCAGTTTTGGCTGGATTAGCACTAGCCGTCCCCAGGTCCCTTTTCTGTCAAAAACAAATCTATATGATCACGCCAAGGTACTGGAAGTGAAGCTGGAGCATGTCCTTCATCATGACCAACTTGACGTTGCTGAACTCCCCGATGTCGCTACCATACAGTGGATGATGAGGACATTCAGTGTTGCTCTTCCTTGAAAGGAGTGGAAAAGAAAGCCTTGCCACTGCAGTCCACACCAGCCACACAACAGACACAAACCTCTAGCATGCAGAGGTTACTTCTGAAAGTCTCTGCAGCTCTTTGGGAACCACGCTGGACAAAGCTGTCACCAATCATCCACAGTGTCACTATGGAGGAAAATGGCAGTATAATAAATACTCACAGAAATGACAAATTACAGTAAGTAACATCACTATTATGTCACATCTGTAAGATGAAATGTGAAACAGATAAGTCTTTAAATACATTTTGTTAGTCAAATTAATATCAGCTGTCAAAATTCAAAGTAGTCAAAATGGTACTTGCAGTTCCTGTTGTGTGCAGCAGATGTGGAGGAGGCATTACAGGTGGCTATCAGAGCAAAGAGGATAAGAGGTGCAAAAAACAGTGATCCTCTCGCCGTAAGTCTAAAGGTATTTCTCAGCAGTTATATTCACGATAGTAACGTTCCACAGTGTGCACGTCCATCAGTATTAGAAGCATAAATACACCATGTGCACTCGGCTCAGCTAAAGCCATGTGAAAATTAGAATTACAGTTTAAACGTGGGTAACACTTTATATCTGCACACCATGGAGTATTTGTAAAACAGTAGTGATACAAAACAAAACTGTAAAAAAAATATTTATATCAATTGTACACTTGATGTACAGTGAAGAATGAAACATCTGCAATCTCATAAAATAGACTTTTCTGAAGACTTTCGTAAAACATAGCTGCAGTTAAATTACAGTAAACTTCTACAATCTGATATAAAAGTACATCTAATCTAATCAATAAATAATAAAATATTGACTTTAGATGGTGGTGAATTCACAGTGATGTCCAGCTAGTCTGAGATCTGACTGCCTGTTATTTTGTGTTCACCATAAATACATTTAATGAGTAACTGTTTGCTGACATGGTGAAATACACGCTTACCTGCCAGTATAGATTTGATTAGCATTGTATTTAGTTACTATACCTATCTTTAGAATGCTCAGCATATATTGCTTATTGATATATATTGAATGGCCACAAGGGAGAAGGTCCCGGGTTCGAATCCGACTGGGCCTTTCTGTGTCGAGTTTGCATGTTCTCCCTGTGTCTGCTTGGGTTCTCTCCGGGTACTCGTTCATTGCTGATTCTAAATTGGCCGTAGGTGTGCATGTGAGTGTGAATGGTTGTCTGTCTCTCTGTGTTAGCCCTGCGATAGACTGGCGACCTGTCCAGGGTGTACCCCGCCTCTCGCCCGATGACAGCTGGGATAGACTCCAGCAGACCCCGCGACCTTTCAAAGGAATAAGAGGTTACAGAAGATGGATGGATGAATGAATGGTCACACACATCGGCGTAAATCAGTGATTGAAGGATGAATAGAATTAAATGAAAATGTGTAAATAAATTACACATTTATTATAATGTATTAAATATTTTGAAAAATAAAGTCACTAGTGTCTGTTTCAACTTAGTCAGTAACAAGTAAAACATAAATAATACATTTCCAAATATCCATTGGACTATTAAGCTAATGTGTAGGCTTCTTTGGTTTAGGGTGCTGTGGAGTGCCTTGAGAGTGTCTTGTTTGACGCTATAAATAACAGAACTGATTGGTTTCTTGAAGGATTCTATGAGAAGGGCTTTGGGAATATGGGGTATGCACAGCTTGTGACATTACTTTGTTGTTTTGGCACGTTTTTGTTATCCAGTTTGGTTTCCTGTTTTATTTTGTAATCGGGATTCTCTTTCCATTTAAGTCTGTTTTACTTCCTAGCTTTGTCTTTTCCCACCTCTGTGATTACCCTCGCCTGTCTTTGCTGTGTCTTTCGTCTGCTCGTGCCTTGTTAGCCTCAGTGTTTATTGTCTTTCCCCTTGACACTGGTCGTGATGACTAATCCGATTGTTTTCCAGTTTTTCCTGTCTGTTTTACCTGATTCTGTGTAACTTGCTATTTAATACCCTGTTTGTCTTTAGTTTGAATTTAACCTCTTGTTGTATTTGTGTTCTTGGATTTAACCTGCTTACCCTTTGTAAGCCTTTACAAAGCCTTTTGATCCATATTTTTGTAAGTCATCATTGAATTTACCTGCCTTTCCAGTGACACATTGTGTCATTTTGATGACAGTTTGGTGACAGTTTGGTCCCTAAATATGGTGGCATGAAGTCAGACCTATTCAGTGTATTCAAGTCTGCCAAGGCTGATTTTCACGGCCAGAATTTCATGGTGTGTCTGCATTAAAGAAGGCGTCCGGCATGAGGATTGGAAAGTGACACACACTTTTTAAGTAAGATTCTGTCCTTCAGGCACAATCAGAGGGTTTACACTTAAATGCTTTGAAGCTGAAAGTGACATGGTTTGAATGCAGATCAGCAAACGGATGGCATACCGACAGGTGACATGACAAAGTCCATCCCAGGAGGAGCTGTTCAAATATCTCAGTGTTTTGTTCGCAAGTGAACGTAAAAGTGGCTGTGAGATTAACTGTAGTTAGGTACAGCGACTGCATTGCTGCAGAAGATACACCATCCCTGATATTTTCTGGGTGACATTCAAGATTGTGTATTACCGCTCTGAAGTGCAATCAGTTTGTTTTATAGGGAGTGGAGTTTACTGTTTCATTTCATAAGTATTTAGACTTATGGATCATTCATTCATTTTCTGTACCGCTTATTCCTGTTAAGGGTTGCGGGGGTCTGCTGGAGCCTATCCCAGCTGTCATCGGGTGAGAGGCGGGATACACCCTGGACAGGTCGCCAGTCCATCGCAGGGCCAACACAGAAAGACAGACAACCATTCACACTCACACGCACACCCGAACAGATCCAGCTTCCCATGTGTAGTTCGGGTTTAATTTCCCAGAATGCAAAAAATACATCATGATACCATGATTTAGAAGGGTTGGATGAATGATTAGCGGTAAAATGCTGTATTTTAGGAAAACAGTATAGTTCTGTTAAAAGAACACTAAATCACCAGAATTTCACAGTTTTTTGTTTGTATTAACAGTAGAGTGATGTATTCAAAAATAACAGGTTAATACTGCTGGAATTCTGCTGTAAATTAACAGCAATTTCTCAGTTTGGTTTGGTTAGGTCGTGCTGCCCCCTGCTGGAGAAAATTGAATAATATCCCTCCCGGATCTGCACCCATAATGTGAGTGATCCATTAATCCATTAGCGATCCACTGCTACGATTCACCATCATGACAACAGATAAATAAAAGTTTTAGAATGTTTTTGCGTTTTTCATCGTTTTAATTTAATATGTAATGGAGTGAGATATACAGACGATTAATTACATACCGTGACCAAGTCAAAATCATCTGCTTGCATGTGTGTGTGTGTGTGTGTGTGCACAATACAGTTGAATACATGTATGGTCACTTACCTCACTCTAATGACTTGCACTGGTCTTCTTGGTCCAGCACTCCAGCACACTCGCTCAGCTGGTGCGTTTGATTGCGCATGCGTGGGGGGCTCTCAGCCTGGCCGTCTATGGGGCGGGGCAGCCCGAAACTGTCCTTTCTGATTGGCTGTGGCTTTGCAGACCGGGATATTTTTGAAAGTAACAGGGTTCGTATAATTGACTGAGTTGTTTTTGTCAGACATAACTTGTAGCGCTTCTAGCTTTTAGTCCGTTAAAAGAAAGTCGAAATTGTTCTCCATGGAGCAGGAATCACAGGAAAACGCGTGCCCTGGAAAAAACATGTCGGACTTCGTAGTGGTTGAACCATACTCTGCTGTTAAAGAAGTTGAGCTCGCCGTGGAAAACGGCATTTCTGAAGTAGGACGTCGGGCGTCGGATATAACACAAGGTCTGTAGACGGATTTTTCTTCCTGTAGTTGTTAAATGCTCAACCCAGCAGTAATTTACGTTAGTACTCGTGTATTTGATTTGATCTGGTTGGCTCTATCAGCTAATGTAACGTTAATGTGATGTGTGTGTCGGTCCCTTGTAGTCTGTGCTAAAACATTCATCTTATTACAGGCAGTGGAAGCAAACGCTCTCCATTTGACACTTGTTCTAAATAACACCTTGTCTGCTGCTCGGTGCTCGGTTTTTACGATCGAATCTCCATTTCGGTGAATCCTGGAAATTTGACAGTGTTTGATTCTTTACAGGATCAACCAGTCCACCTCCTAATAGGGTGGTTTGTGGTTTATGCTCTGACATCGTGGCGCAGTCCACAGTGACACTGTCTTGCTGCTTTCTTATTTACTGGTAGTACTTGCTTTACTTGTTGTGTACCAGAGACTGTGGAAAAATGGCCACACTGAAAGCTAATGTCCCGGGGGTACGACCGGCGCCATCTTCCGAGTTTGTAGCCGGAGTCTGCGCAGTACTGTCCGCTAGTGGAGCCACCATAGACGGCCACATCACCGATGATCCGCCCCCTGCGCGGAGCGGTTGTCAATGGCAACTGTCAGTGATCGTGGTGTCACATCCAGTTTTTATAGTGTTAACAAACTAAAACGAAACCTACCAGACACATACACCGAAACTTACATTAACTACTCAAAACGACAGAATCCATCCTTGAAGAAAAATTGATTTGACATGTGCTGTATTGTAAGGTCTCATGTCCTGTACTGCAGCCAGCCTCCAGGGCCACATACTTTGGCTTCTTGAGAATCACCCGTCGGTTTATATAAAGGATCATGAAGCTGTAATGTCTGAAAAAAACTAAGGAGTAATTTAACACAAGTTGTTTCAATAAAGGTTAGAAATGATGACCTTGCTTCAAACCACCACTGAGATGAATAACAGATATTTCCTCCAACAGTCCTGTTTCAGGAGGAAGGGGATTACAGTGACACCGATGATGATGACGACGACGACGACGATGATGATGACAGTGGCACAGACCACTTTAAATCGGGGACCCAGCTGCAGAGATTTGAGCGACATGGAGGAGAGAGTTCCAGTCTTCCTGACACATTCCAGACCAATCACCTGCTCTTCTATGAAAGGTTCAAGGTGTTCCAGGACTACATGCTCGGTAACCACAGCCACACGCTGTCCCACATTCTGACTTGAGTACAGTTATAATCAGAAATGTTAAAATATTCCTTATCTCACATATTGATTGTCCTTTTTAGGAGACTGTAAACCCTCAGAGGTGATGGGTTTCATTACAGACTACCTGGAAAAGGTGTTGAAGCCGTGTGACTGGTTGGCTCTGTGGTCTACTGATGTCTTTGATGTTCTGGTGGAGGTGAACCAACCATTTGACATGTCTTCACTGATATAATTCCCCTTTTTGAGCTAGCTATGCCTCTTGCTGAGCAGGCACAGAACTGAATCTGTGTAATCGCACAAATGGAGTTGAGCTGGTCTTCAGTGTGCTGCACTTGGTAATTTCCACTTTTGCTGTTTTCAGGTGCAAAATGTGGACCTTAAGGATCTCAAGGCATGTGTGAGGCTAGTGCTGCCTCTGCAGTGCGTCACCAGAGACTGTGAATTTACTGAAGAAACCATGAAATCTCTGCTGGAGGCCACTCAGCACAAAGTGCCTTTGCAGGAGCTACAGGTGATCTACGAGGAGTCTGGAGACTTAGATCAGACGGCTCTTGCCATCGAACACCTCAGGTATGCCTCCACTGATAGAGTTCACTTGTTGTTTGCCGTTATAGTTAGACAGACTGGTGCTATTTCCCGTCCAGCTGTTCCAAACTTTCCTCTGCCTCTCAGGTTTTTCTATAAGCACATCTGGAGGCAGTGGGATGAGGAAGACGAAGATGATGACTATGACTACTTTGTTCGTTGTGTGGAGCCTCGTCTCAGACTGTGAGTACACCCAGTTACTACTATGATCCACTTGGGCTCTAACGGTCTAAAATCTTAAACGTTAACCACAACACTGAATATTTTTTGTATGCTTGTTTTTTTTTTTAAAGTTACTACGACATTTTAGAGGACAGAGTCCCCTCAGGCCTTGTGGCAGAGTACCAGTCTTTACTGCAGAACTGCTCCCAGTGCTTCCAGCAGTTCTCTGTGCTTCGTAGTGGCCTCAGCACTGACTCAGATTCTGAGCTGGACAACGTATCCATGGTGGAGGGTCTGAAGCTCTATGACCAGCTGGAGACATTCAAGCGCAAGCTACACATCATTGAAAACCCCCTGTTGAGGTATGATCTCTCAGTGTGTCCTCAGAGGTGGTCTACACCATCACCACTATTCTCTCTTGGATTCTCATATCCAGCTTCCTTTGCAGCTAGGGCTGCAAAGGAAGCTGGCCAACAGGTTAACTTAGAACCCAGAAGATTCATGCTGTGATACAACACTAAATGTGGCTTCCACCTAGTTAAAGTGTAATGTTATTAAGTTTTATAGGTGTATATGTGCAGAAATAATCTGCTTAAAGTTTTAATGGGCTGGAAAGCAGCACTGCCATGCAAGTGGTTAGCATCTGCTCTTGAGTCTTTTCTCCAAAACGACTGATAAAGACACAACAATGACTCCCAACTGACAATTAGACTAAATTTACTGAAATAGTCCAAATATTCAGCGACTCGGCTACAGCTGGGAGTAGTTTAAATTTTAGTAAATGTGATTCCACTTTGTCTTCTTCTTTTGGGTTCTGGCAGGTTTGAGCTGCTGGTAATGTCACTGCTCTCTGCAGGACAGAAGTATTAACAACATCTGGGTCTCTGTTTAATGAATTTCCTCACTTTAGACGTTTGAGTCTGGGCTTTTTTAGTCAACATAGCGATCTGTCAATGTATTCTATGCAAATCAACATATTTATCATCAATGACATCAACAATTTTTTTTGCAGCCCTATCTGCAACCTTGACTGTTTCCCCTCTTCCTTATTTCTAGGTACGTGCTGGCCTACAGAGGAAATGTCAGACAGCAGTTTGTACAGAGTCGTGGGCTCAGACCAACGGGTATGAAGGTGGTTCATGTAGTTACAGCCTCCTGCAGCACCGTCCAGCTCCAGTCCCTCCTCAGTGCGAGACTGATACCACTGTGTTCCTCTGGTGACACTGAGGTCCAGGTCAGTACCACACACACACAGCCCTAAATGAATCAGCTGTAGCGCCACAGCTGGGATTACTCTCAGGTCTTGCAGGCAACTAAAAAGTCTCTCTTTGTTAATCTGGCAACACTGCATTTCTGCACAGGTCACATACACTGTCATGAAATGCTGCAACACACGGTGAAGGAGAGGCTTCAAATCTCCCACTTCACAAATTCCGTCTGTTCTGCCTTAACGTGTTTATGTCTGTGCAAGTGAATGCAATGAAGAAGGGGCGACAGTTTCTGGTGTTCAACCAACATGCTCACTTTGTTCTTCAGTTAGATTTGTTTAACGGTGATATTTCACCGTTATTATGTTTTGAGTATATATGCTGGTCTTTTTAATGTTGCCAGTTTCTGTACTAGCCATTTATATGGTCATTTCATTGTAATTATTAATTGAATTACTTATCTGAATTACATACTGGTAGGTTTAGTATATTTTATGAGACTGAAAGCTGTGTCATATGCCTAGTTCCACAGAGACCCAGTATCGGCAGTGGATTTGTGCCATCAGGGTGACGTGGTGATTGTTCTTCCAGGAAACTACAGCATCAGCAACTCCATCTTCATACCAGATTCCATCACTATTGAAGGTGGTAGAAGAACAAAATGCACCATGATGTTATATTTGTATTGAACCCTTTGTGACTGTAAACATAATATTTAATGTGTTGTCCTGGCCCAACAAAGATAGTAGTGCAAGTACAAACACACAACTTAAGTGTGATTATAGACCTGCTGTGTTTGACTGATTTCTTGGTTTCTGTGCGGTGTGTGTGTGTGCCCAGGCTTTGGGTTTCCTGATGAAGTGGTGATTGAGAAGAAGAACAAAGGTGACTCGTTTGTGGAGTCAACAGGAGCTGATGTCAGACTGTCCAACATCAAGTTCATCCAGCATGATACTATAGAAGGCATTCTGTGTGAGTACTGAGTATCTGTCACTAATATACAACCCGGTTGCCACAAATGCTGTATAAAATGTAAGAAAAATGGGTAAGTGGAAGAATCTGAGCGACTTTGGTAATAGCCAAATTGTGATGGCTAGACAACTGGGTCAGAGCATGTCCAAAAGTGCAGCTGATGTGGGCTGTTCCTGGTCTGCTGTGGTTAGTGACTATTAATTGGTCTAAGAAAGGTACTGAGTAGTCACTGTCACTATGCATATGGTCCCTATGGTAGAGATTTCTGCGGCCTCTGACTCATTTCTGCCATTTATAAAAAAAAAAAAAAATACTCCCACTTTTGGGTTGGAACTTCATTCTTTGTGATAAAGTAGAAAACATATGTTTACATCCTGGTGTATGTACCCGTTTGCCAGGTGTGCGTCAGGGGACTCTGAACATGGAGAACTGTGTGCTGCAGTGTGCGACCACTGGAGTTATTGTTCGAACATCTGCCCGTCTCACCATGAACATGTGTGACCTGTACGGCTCCAAGGTAGGCACTGCACGATACTAGTCGTGTGTGAGGCTCCTCTTCACTGGATCTTTTCTGAAGTTTCAATCTGCTGCTCTTGATCAGCACTGCTCAAAAAAAATAAAAGGAACATATTCAAAACACATCAGATCTCAATGGGGGAAAAAATCGTGCTGGATATCTATACTGATATGGACTGGGTAATGTGTTGGGAACTAAAGGATGCCACATCGTTGGAGATTGTCAACCCGCAGAGGGCTTGATGTAGCAGGCTAGTCCATTTTGGTAAATTTCTTTGCAGCAACTCAGAACAGTGCTCAGTAGTTTGTATGGCCCCCACATGCTTGTATGTAGTCTGACAATGTCAGGGCATGCTCCTAATGGTGTCCTGGGGTATCTGCTCCCAGATCTGGACCAGGGCACTGAGCTCCTGGACAGTCTGAGGAGCAACCTGGTGGCGTCAGATGGACTCATACATGATGTCCCAGAGAGTGTTCTATTGGATTGGATTTAGGTCATGCGAGCATGGGGGCCAGACAGTGGTATTAGTTCCTTCATCCTCCAGGAACTGCCTGTATACTATCGCCACAGGAGGAAGGGCATTGTCGTGCATCAGGAGGAATCCAGGACCTACTGCACAAGCACAGAGTCTGACAATGGGTCTAAGGATTTCATCCCAATACCTAATGGCAGTCAGGGTGTTGCTGTTTAGCTGGTAGAGGTCTGTGCCTCCCCAGACCATAACTGACCCACCACCAAATCTGTCATGCTGAATGATGTTACAGGCATCATAACGTTCTCCACAGCTTCTCAAGAATCGAGAGAGGACGTCTAGTGGGCCCTGTGCCCTCAGGCCATCCACATGAAGTCTTTTTTTGATTGTGTGGCCAGAGACATTCACACCAGTGGCCTGTACAAAGGAGCAGATACCGGTCCTACTGATGGGTTGTGGACCTTCTATGGAACTGTCCAGCTCTCCTAGAGTAACTGCCAGTCTCCTGGATCTCCTTCATGCCCTTGAGACTGTGCATATGCATCTGTTGTTAATTTTATACACCAAAGAAACTGTCATGATTAACAACCCCCTCCGCTACTTAACTGACCATATCAGTACCCCAGAAGTTGAATTGACTTAATGCTATCCTCTGATTTAAGTGTTCCTTTAATTATTTTTTTATTTAATTTATTAAGATAAGATGCGTTGTGTGCAGGGAGCAGGTTTGGAGATTTACCCTGGAAGTGTTTGCAGTCTGGTTGGTAATGGTATCCATCACTGCAAGGACGGGATACTCATCAAGGTGAGATGAGTCTTAAAGTCTACTTTTAGAACTGCTCTGCTAAATCTACTCATATTTGGGGTCATTTTTATGACAATTCAATTGGGGGCAAATACATTGAGGCGGCACTGTATCTGACAAATTCCAGTTTGTCCATGTTAACAGTAATTCCTAAACATAGTTTATAGTTTAGTCATGGAGTTCCACATGGTGCTATGCTTGGACCAGTACTTTTCACATTGTACAGGCTTCCCTTCTGCAATAATATTAGGAAACGCTGCATACATTTCCATTGCTATGCAGGTGGAACCCAGATATATTTATCTATGAAGCCATACTAAACAAATCAGTTAGTCAAGCCTAAATCCTTTGCTTTGCTGTGATAGTGGCTCTAAGGCTTTTCCAGCACTGGTGAGATGTCAAGATGTGCCTCTTGTGTAACTCAGAAATAGGATGATCAATGAGACTTAATAACTACATGTTACATTTGCTGTGATATTAAAATGTCATGTTTGTAGGACTTTGCTGATGAGCTGGATGTAATGCCTTCAATCACCATGGAGAACAATATGATCTATAACAATGAAGGCTATGGGGTGATTCTAGTGAAACCAAATGATGGAGAACAACACGGTACTCCAGAGGATAAAGTTGAAGGTAGGCAGAGTCCTAGTGATGTTGTTAAAAGCTGATTAAATATCAATATTTACCTAACTTTCTATTCTCAGAAGATCCTGCTGCTAACACAGCTGAAGACAAACCGCAAGAAGGTTCAGATCTTAACGTCAACTCCACATCAACAACCACATCAACCATCAGCACCTTGGGCGCTCTTCAGCCTAATAACAGCACAGATAGTGAAGTAGCCTCCTCTGGAGGCAAGAAGTGGCAGTTTAGTCGACAGCTGAGCAGAAACAAGGAGACGTCCTGTAGCCGAGCAGTTGAAGATCTAATGGACCACCCGATCTTTGTCTCCATTCAGGGAAACCAGTTCAAACGCAATTGCATGGGTGATTTTGGCACATTCTTCTACTGATTAACACAGCTTTTAAATTACAATTGAGTATTTCTGCACAGTAATATTTTAAAAATAGTTGAATAATATTTTCTGTAATATTGCCAATTCATATTCATCACAGAGTTGTGCAGTGGTAACACAGGATGTGTCATGTGTACAGTAATGGGCTGTTTTTTTTTTTTTTTTCTATCAGCACTTTCACTAAATTGATTCCCACTTTTGGTCTTGCACAAATGCTTTTATTTTATTTATTTCTTGGGGCTACTGATTCTAGTTTAAAAACATATTAGTTTGGTGGTTTGACTTTGATTACGCATGTTATCTTGAAGGTAGTGGATTGTTGAGAGCAGTGTTAATTTGAAGCCCACAGTTTGTTTTATATACGATTGTCACAGAATTCCTCCAGAGATTTTAGTGTAAGTGATGTGTTTCATGGTTGAGGGAAATTTTCAGTAGTCAGGTTGTCATGTTCTGAAACTAGAAGTCCCCCAAAAATGTTCAAGTGTGATGTTAATTAGAAATGGTGCAGATTTCCTGCAGATTAAAACTTGTCTTTTAATACAAATTATGCGTGCTGTGCTGTTCAGTTTTGAAAAGTTTTTATTTATTTTTCTGAGGTGAGTAGGTCATTTCTCACCCTGCACCAGGAATAATTATTGGGCGTGAGGTGGGCTGTGGACAAGATGCTGCAGGGTAGATTTGTCCTAATTTTATCACTCCAGTTGTCGAACACAAGCAGTCTCACGTTGACTCACATTTTAATCGCATTATATACTCATAAACAACGTGAAGATTTTTTTTTCTTCATTTTCTCCTTGAGCTTCAGGCAAAATTTCACACAGTTCTGCACCTTTTACAGCTGACGTACACAAATGCATACCATGAAATAAAAGAGGCAAAAAAAGAAAATAGAAAAATGTATAATAATATGTCAGTGAGTTATACAAATTGTTTGAGCTATACATCTCTACAACCAGTGTGTTCAGTTCATCGCTGGAACAGTTTATATAATACATATACAAGAACTAAGTTCGGGCAGTTTAAGTGCAACAATTCTTTTCACATAAGGCAAGGTGTATGTTTTTAAAGCAAAGCAGTGGAATACCATTTGTATACAAGTCAATACCAAAATATTGCTTCTGTCAAAAATATTCTCAGTGGATTTCCTGATTGGCTGTTGGGCTCCATAGAAAGTTTTTAGAACATCCAGTGAATCCTCCTTAATGTCTTGTGAGTTCAGGAGGAGAGAGACAGCAGCTGTTGGAAATGTTCAGAGGAAACAGCTGGCAGCTAAACCGTCATCCCAGGGTTTGTCTTTAAATTTCCTCGTTACTTGTCCGGTGACTCTCCTGCACCTCCAGCTCCTCAGCGCTCACCATGTCAGGATTTATGGCAGCGTATCTTGTCCCGTGGAACTGTCGCAAGTGAATCTGCACATAAACAAGTAACATCATAAACATACTGACCAAATAAAAGACAATCAACACAATATGGGCAATTTTAGCAAATGGGCAGAGGTCATTCAACAGGACAATGTTGCCCTCTGGTCATAATTTAAAGCCTCATGATAAGGTATTTCAGGCTATAGGGTAGGTGGGAAGGTTGATTTTAACATACCATACCTGTTTTGGTCAATGTTTTAAACCTATGTTTAAACATATGTAGGTCTTTTTCACCCAGCCCGAGGAACAAATGATCTGTGAGGTGAGTTTTCGTGTTTAAACTAATGGACATATCCAAAAAATAAACCATTTAAGAAAGGCAACTGATGTTGTTTTGCCACTCCCCAAGTTGAGGTTTAAATAAGAACAACAGGAAGCCAGAAAACGCTGACCTCTTCACATGTGATGTTTCAGTGCTGTTGCAACATTTGTGATCAGACAAAAATATATCAGCATGTGTCCTTATACATTCTACAAGTGGTAACCTATTAACACAATCATTTCTCAGGATATTATGAAGCAGAGCATACCTGTATGTAGAGGTTGACCTCAGCGCTCCTGCACAGGTAAGGGAAGTTTCCTCCTGTTTTCAGATGAGCTCTTCTGGCATTAGGATACAGTTTATACATGTCCTCCTTGGCCTCCAGCGACAGAGCGCTCTGATCAAACACCTGAACATCAACAGGAAACATGTCATTTTGTTGACTGTAGTGGAAACAGAAAAGGCTGTACCTTAAAGGTACACCTGGTGGTTTGGTTTGACACTTACATCTATAATGGTTACAGCAACATCTTTTATTTTGTGTGGCTCCACATACGAGTTCTGACAGTTGAGTGTGAGCCGCGAAGCCAACTCACTTTGGTTCAGACTCTCCAGCTACAGCATGAACGAAATATGGAGTGGAGACGTTAACATTCAAAGTTAAGCACAGAGACATTAGACATTTATACTGCGAAAGTCCAGATACGATCGCTTGCTTTGCATAAAGAGACATAGAAACAACGAGCCTGGTCCTGTCTGCAGCTGACAGTAAGTCAGTTTGTGTGGAGACAGCAGTTAATGAAGACTGGTGACCGTGACACCTTTAGTTTCCTCTGTGTTGGTTTGTTAACTTTAAGTAAAAGCAGCCCAATCCAGTGCAACATTATTAACACACAATAAGGATCAGAGTGTGCTGGCCTCACCTCACAGACTGAACAATACCACTGGGAAGGAGTTGAGCAAAGATGGACATTTGTGGAGTTGGAAAGCCATCTGGGTCAGTGGTAATTAAATCTCCAAGACCTAACAGCAAATCATTTTGCTGACTGTACTTTGACAGTGAAACATTATTTCCACAGGCCAAACACAGAAACTGTATTGTTACCAATCAATAGCCAGCTTTGCTCTGAGAACATGCAGTGGCTGAAGGAAACAAAATCTAAAATCAATCAAATACAACACTCAAAGTCTTTTTCACTATGTAGACTCCCCCCAGAGATAACATGAGAACTAATGTAACCCGTTTCTGGCATCAGATTCTTGTCAACCTGATATTCTCTGCTGTGATTAAGTTGGAGCAGAGTGTGCTAGGGTTTATGGTCAGGTTACACAGTTAGGTCCAAAAGACATGAAACATATGAATTACATGTCCACTTACCCTGTCCACCATGAAGTCAATTGCATTTGCCATTTTAGGGTCCACAGGACCTTTAGCAAAGTTCCCAAGAACAATCTTCTTCAGCAAGAAAGCTGGCATCAGCCAGAAACTGAGGAGGAGCAGCAAAGAAAAGATGAATAATGACTGTAAGCCTGAGTAGAAAGTACAAGATGACCGTGAAAAGTACCTGTTAGCTGTCCAAGTCTGGTTAAAGATGGAGGTGTCACTGAATGAATTACACAGGATCAGGGAGTGGACTCTGGGAGACTTGTGTGTGTACTCTGCAAACTTCTGAGCCAAGAATCCACCTAAAGAGGCTCCAAACAAATGGACCTGAAGGTTAAGTGACACAGGATCATCAGTGTTTATATGGGTGAGCAGGCAGCAGTGCTGTACCAGACTGTTAATGATGACAACTGCTGCTGTGTCAAAGACAATACATTTTTGGACAATTCACGGTTATATAAATGTACACCGATCAGGTATAACATTATCACCACCTTCATAATATTGTTA
>JASGAT010366001.1:0-10041 GCA_030220025.1 Chelon auratus
AAATCAGTTGTATCACCTTCAGGCTATCCCGTGCTTCACATCTGCATGTCAGATAAGACACTCAGACCTCAGATAGAGCTGGAATGTCCTCAGCAACGGCATAATGTACACACCTTTACGATAGAGGTTAAAGGCCAAGCAGCTGAAAGGTGAGGGGTTTGGTTTCTCCGTATTACTGCTACACTCATAGTTTTGTGATCGCTAATAATATAGCAGTGATCACGTCTGATGGTAAGCTGTAAACCGCGGCAAACGTCTTCTAATATTAGAAGACGGTATGTGAAGAAAACAAGAGTCAGCACAGGGGGCTGAACTCTTAAAGGAACAATTCATTAAACTACATGTTTTCTTGCTGTTATTAAATCCTTGCAGATGGTTCCTGTTTTGAGTGTTTTTCTATGGAAGCAGTTCAATTCTCTGGAAGTTTTGAGGCTTGTTAAATGTTAATTGAAAGCATCATCCTGTTAAACATGTGCTAATTTTTTTCATTCGCAGAGCAGAAATTGGAACATTATTTAAGCTCAAACGTCTTGTTTGGTGTTGTCGTGTTGCATACAGTAGTAAAGCCAAAGGTTTTTAGTGGAGGGATTATGCTCATGGCTTTGTTTTTTGTTTTTTTTATCACTCCATAAATCAGAATAGGCGGTCAATAGCCAGAAAATGAATCAGGCTATGAATGATGTATGAGCAAATCCCTCAGTAAAAACCGTCTGAAGAGAGGAATAAAACTCATTAACTTAAGTGGAGTGAAGATTTCTGGCTCAGAGTATGAAGAGAAATGGCTAATTTTAAGAAAACACCCTTAAAGATATTAGGATTCTCCTGGAAAACCATTTAATTTTTGTAATATAACTAATACATATCATTGTGACACTCTGTTGACTACTGAAGACAAGTGTTTGGTTTGTATTGCAAGTTTTCAGAAATATTTTCTTCAAATGAGGGATCATCTAATAAAAGGAGCACTAATTTGCATAAAGTTCCAACAGACGAGAAGCAAAACAGTCCAAAATCCTGCCTGACTGACTAAGTTGCATCACTCTGCAGAGAAACCGCCAAATTATCAAAGCTTCATTGATCAGTAAAAGCTGATGAAATCATGTTTGAACAGGATTTAAACCAGACTTTGACTCCTTCACTCAAGCAGAGTGCACAGTCAGGACGTCCTGTACCCTGATGTGGATTCAAACTGACTCTTCAGATTTTATTTATTTATTTATTTTTTGCATGCTAACATTAGGACTCCTCAGAAGTGCCAAGAGTGCAAGCTGCTTGCAAAGCGCTGCAAAAGCTCCAGCGCCAGCGTCAGCTTTTAAATTTTGCGCACCTGAGGTTCATGTCTCCCTGCAGCGCCAGAGCCAGGATGTTGGAGAGAGTTCCTCCGGGACAGCAGCCGCAGATCAGGACCGTCACGGCCGTCATTTCGGACAGCTGGAACGCCTGCAACACGACGGGATAACAACCCCACAGCTGATGTTACACTACAAATAGAGTGTGTGTAGTCATATGCAGGTCCTTTAATGCAGCTGCAATTGTATGAGCAGTGATGTGAATCATGTTTTTGCACTGATAGAAATCAGAGAAAGTAGCACATTTTCATATTTTAGTTCAAAATCCGAGTTTTCCTGCAAGTTTGCAAATAAGTTTTTTCTAATATGTAATCAGGTAATAATTTTCTGACTCAAAATTACACAAATCATGACCTCATGTCATTCTTTGCAACAGAATATACAGATACATCTTGTTTAACTTGCCATAATTAGACCTTTTACAGTCACCGTGTGCTTATGATCTTCTAAAACTTTATAATGGTACCAACCTTAGCCAAGCAAAAGGCCGTGAGAGGCATGATGCCATACTGGGCCAGAACTGCGATGGCCACCCCTTTAGGTTTAACTATGTGAGCCTGGGAAGAGAACAAGTCTTGACATAACATCAATCCCGTTTATGTCTTCCACAAACAATGAACCTTGAGGAGGTGGATCCGTGCGCTGCTGAGGTCACCTTGATCTTGGACACCTCCATCGTGCATCCCAGGGAAACCATGACGATGAACAGGGTGACCAGTAAAATGATGCTGATGGCTTTGTCCACCGGCGGAAACGCGGCGGACGCATCGGAGGCGCTGGAGTTATCCGCCGTCGCGTTGAGCGAGAAGCTGCCGTTCTGCCACGAATCTGGATCAGGGATCAGATCCATGGTGCCTCCGACCGACCGAGCAGCTGTGTCTGAGAAACACACAACAACAAGAGAGACAGAGAGGGGCTGATGGAAGAGAACAGATCCAGGAGATAAAGCCAGAAGAAAAAACACTGCGGTCATTTCCTCAGTCTTGTGCAACACCTCAGCTGCTCCTTGAGATCGTACTAACAAACAGTTGGAGCATTTCTTTCGGCAGATACCTCTTAACCCTTGAGAGAGGATTGCCCAAGCAGCACACAGATAAGACTGTTTACAGCTGTTGGTGCTATTAAGCCATGTTAAACTCCATGTAGAGAAGCAGTTTTTGTCCTCAACATGAACAGATACTGTCCTCTAGGGCAATGGAAGACGTGGGAATAGAAGGGTCTGACTTCTCAGTGTCTTCTTATCCTCATCACACTGGACACCACAGGACGTCACAGGAGGTCACTCCTGCCTGCGGCCATCAAACATATATATCAACTCCCCCCTACTGAGCGATGGTCACTCTTAACACGGTTAACGCTTCAGACTCTGCTACAGCTTGATGGAACCATCCTGTCAGAGCTTTGTGCAATATTTTGGTTTCATGCATCTTGCATTCTTTAATTTGATTTAATTTTTCCATCTCCTTGCAACTGTCACTTTACGGGAGCAACGGCAGTAAAGCAATTTCCTTCAAGGATTAAAAAAGGAACACAGGATTAGGGTTAGCACACATTCTGATTCTGATTCTGATTCGTCCTTGCTTTCCTGATGTCTGCAGGGAGGTTGCAGGAGGGCTTGCCGTCGTGCTGGCCTCCGCACAGGATCATTGATTAGAGTTCATAGTACACATTATATTGACCCGAGAACCTCTAACCCAGTTCCACATGTGTTGTATAAAGCCTCAGAGGAGACGCCTGTGTCAGCAAATCAGTCGAAAATGAGGGAAATTAATAGAATGTGGTCGCCCAACGCTGGCGAAACAGACATTAATCCAAACATATCTGCTAATTTCAAGATTTTAAGAGTGATTTGAAGTGGACTGGGTACAGATCACACTAAATAAAGCTGCTGCAGCACATACATGCCTCATCCACATGATGTCCTTGTGTGTTTAAGGCTCTTACATGGACACATTCTGCACTCTAAACTGTTTCCCGGCGTGATAAATATGAGCTGATGCCACTCTGACAGCTTGACGTCTGGCTAAAAATGAGCAACCAGAACACGAGCAAGTACATTTTAGCAGCAATTGTAATTTAATTTAAGGCATTTAAGCTAGAAACTGTGATTGTAATAACCCATGTCCGCATGCATTTACAAGTTAAATGAAATAAAAGTCATTTGCCTAACTACACGCTGCCTGTTTTTATGATTTTAAGACACTCACTGTGAATCCTTCTGCTGAATATCTAACCGAGCAACCGCATTTCTCTCACAAATCTGGCAGAATCTGAACACGACTGAGGTGAGACAACTAAACAGACGCCCCTTTGTGCCCCCACCTCCATAGCTGACAACCACATCCTCCCTCCTGGCATGTTCGCATGCTGCGTGCAGGCAAATTACTTTCACAGGATCTGGCATGTCTGTTTATCTCTCGGTGAAAAGGTGCGCGGAGGAAACGAGCGTGCAAACAGAGCTGCTCCGTGAAAAGTGTGGAGCTGTCACAGAGTGACTCCTCTGCTTGGCTGAAGGCGAGAATTGAACACCTTTTTCCTGAGAGGTCAGCAGAGACATGCACAGTGAACTCCCCCCAGAAACAAATCCCTGTTTTTAGTTGAAACCTGCCTGATGTGTCTGCAGCAGTTTTTCTTTTCTTTCCATGCTTGGTTTATTACCTGTTGAGCCAGAGGTTTCCTTCAACACGGCTTCTCCTGTCTTTGGAACAAAATCTGATCCTTGTTTGTAGTCTCTCCTCTCTTTTTTTTCCCCCAGTCAGAAGCAGCGCACAAATAAAAGTCTACAGAAGTGCAGAAGTGCCACCTAGTGCACAGCAGACTCCTGCGCCTCCAGAGGAGAAACATCTGCGACATGAGCTTCACAGGTCGGACTTCAAACAACAGACAGAACGAACTCTAATTTTCCGGCAGAGAACTTGTCTTTTGCTGGTCACCGAATACATGTCGGACACTGTCCTGGAGCTGAGGTTGACCGTGCGTTGTGTCCGGGAGAGAAAACATCTGTGAGAGATCTTGCAGCTGTGGATTATGGCCAAGAAAAAAGAAAAAAAAAAACCCTCAGATATTCACCCTCTGGAGGTTGCAAATGTTTTTCTTTCACTCCACAAACCATGAGAGCATTGATTACGCAAACAGAGACAGAAACCTAATAGAAACAGTAGAAATACTTTTCATGCATGTGTTTCTCTGTTATGACTGCAACAGAAAAACAAAGCTGAAACAAATGGACAAGAGATACTTACACCGATCAGACATAAAATTATGACCCCCTTCCTAATATTGCGCAAGTCTCCATTGTGCCTCCAAAACAGTTGTGACTCATCAGAGAATGGACACGGGCCTTCTGAGGGTGTCCTGTGGTGTCTGGAAACAGAATGTTGTTAGTGGAGGCCTTTGGGTCCTATGGGTTGAGGGGAGGGGCCTCTGTGGATCATCCCACAGATACTTGATCAGTTTGGGATCTATTTGGAGGCCAGGTCAACACCTTGGGTCAACACCTTGGAGGCCAGGTCTGAGTTGTTCCTAAACCGTTTTTATGTGTGTCTCTGTGTCAGGCTGCATCCTGCTGGGGATGGCTGCTGCCATCGAGGAGTGTCATTGCTTTGGGGTGGTTGTGCCTGCTCTGGTCTAGGTGGGTGCTACATGTCTTAGTAACAACTACATGAATGCCAGGTCCAGAAGTTTCCCAGCAGAACATTGAACTGTCACAAGATGATCAATGTTATTCACTTCTCCTGTATGGTCATAATGTTGTGGCTGATTGGTGTATACTGGAACAGCAAGTTCTTCATTTTAGCCGGAAGGAAGCCAGCAATGTAAAACTGGAAAATTGCTGTGGATTGATTAAACCATCCATTTTTAAGTTTTTTTGGATAGACATGCAAAAGTCATTTATTTGCTCAAGATCATTTGGATCAACTGAAAGGTCCTCCTCGTTTAGACAAGAAGCTATAAACCCAAACCAGTCCTAATGTCAAGAGGAGACCGTTAAAAACGTTTGAGTCCGTTTGAGTTAGGAGTCCACAGTCTGGCTTTACTGCTGAGTGAACTTTTGATGTTATCACTGCGCTCCTTGGCGACAGCCCTCGGGCTTGCCAGCAGATTAGCCTCCGCCAAGTACAAAACCCGCGCGCCATCACAAATTACGCACGGCTCGCAGATTGTTACTCTGGTAGCCGATGCCAAGGTGGTTTTGCGTGTGCTTTGGTGATTCTGCTGTGACTTACAAGGCTGCAAAACCCTCTGCAGCGGGGGAGGGTGGATGATAGAGGGAACACCTCGGGAAAGAAGGCCTTCATTTGGATCTGGAGAATGCATTATGATAAAGGAGAGGTAAAGGTCTTGAAGGCCGAGAACAAAAGTAAGGCTTTACTGTTCTTACTGCCACGATACCCAATAAACAATGGGCCAAGCCCTGGTCACGTCCCACTGAGTCAGCTTTTACGTCTGCACGGGTAAGACGTCATTTGCAAGGGAGCAGAGAAGTCAAAACAAAGTGACACAGATAAGATGCAGAAACATTTCTGATAAGTGGTGGTAATAACTTGACCAACTAAGAGCATTTAAGAGGCGGCCTTGAAGGTGGACCGGGTGACTGACATCACCGTCGCCACCATTTCCCGTAAATCTGCTGAAGGGATCTGTAGTTGAAATACAGCACAGACTGCATTCTGGTTGACTCTGTTGATCACAGTGAGTCATTAAGAGGGCTGAGAGGTAAATATGCAAACCCGGCTGCAAAAACTGGAATAAAGACGAGTTGGAGCGGAAAAGCCCTGCCCTATGATACTAAGAAGACACGACTCGAAAAACATGATCAGCACTGATACACTGATCAGCCACAACATTATGACTGGACAGGAGAAGTGAACAACATTGAGCATCTTGTGACAATTCAATGTTCTGCTGGGAAACTTTTGTTCCTGGCATTCATTTGGATGTCACTTAGACATGTAGCACCCACCTAGACCAGACCAGGCACCCCCACCCCATAGCAATGACACTCCTTGATGGCAGCAGCCATCCCCAGCAGGATGCAATTAAAGACAAAACATGAAAAACATCACAAGGTGTTGACCTGGCCTCCAAGTTCACTAGATCTCAAACTGATCACGTATCTGTGGGATGCTCCACAGAGGCCCCTCCCCTCAACCCATGCTCAGACTGCTGAAGGATTTAAGGCTGGTTCTAATAGGAAGGTGTCAGGACGCTCACAGGATCACAGTTTGTTTAGAGCCGGGCTGTGTGGCGCAGACCAACGGCAAGTTCAAGGTGTCGATTTGACATACAAATTCCAGCGCCGTCGAGCATCTTCGGGACGTGCCGGTCCGGACAAAGAAGGGCGTGGAGGCTCACACACCTCAGCTTAGAGGACTTAACACATCTGCTGAGACACCTTCAGAGGTCTAGAGGAGGCCATGCCTCAAAGGGCTAAGGCACGGGGACCTACAAGATTTCAGGTCATGATATTATGGTTGATTGATGTATAGTGTATCAGTCAGAGGAATCAAATCAGTAGTTTTACTTTAACACTTCAGCTACACTTTGATGGATGTATGTATGTGCTTTTACTGAAATAGGTTGGAGTATTTTAGATTTCTGTGTTGGTATTTTTACTAACAAATAAGAGTAAATAAGAATTTCTCGAAGACCACTCCTCCAAGGCACTTTACAGGAAACTGCTCAACCTTAATCTCGTGGTATGACAGCGCTCCCCCTTCCTCCTTTTCATAACTCATGCACCGACAACAATGCCAAGGATAACAACAACAAAAAAGACACACATCTCTCTAATGGTGACCACACACTCTGGCCCTTCCAGTACAGTCCGCAGTATGTTGCAAGGGGACAAAAGGAGGGCATTTTAATGGTTTAGCAGGCCGGTCCTGTAAGGACAAATAGGGGGAGGGGAGGAAGTACTCTGCCTGGGCTGATCAGCCTCTCCAGCTATAATTACAGCCCGGCGCTTCACATGCCTGGATTTTTACTAGTTTTCCCCTCTTCAGTCCGAGCCACAGCTAATCAAGGTCCGCTGGCGGCGACCTCCTCCCTGCGGCCTGAAACGCGTGAGCCGAAACAGTTCTTCATAACTCTGGAGGGGGAAACGGCATTAAGGGTGTGGCGTGATCGGAGGAAAACGTTTTGCCTTCTGCGAGGCCTCCCTCATCATCATATTTTTCTGTAACATTACCCCTCGAGGCCGTTTAGTTGTGGCGCGCAAATTCATCTGGAAGGTTTCGCCGATGAAGACGGAGAGGCTTCGCTGCGGCCGATGCATTATTAAAGCCTGGCCCTTGTTGGGTTGCCATCTTTCAAATAGGCTCTACTGTAAAGGAGCGTGTCGTTTTCCGCACGACCCTGTTTAGCTTTCACGCTGCAGGACATATAGGAATAAAACAGCGGACGGTGGGGCAGAAATTGGAAACAAGGGGTAAGAAAGAAAAAGCGGGATGATCCGGAGAGGCTTGAAGGTGGAGGGAGAGGGTGGTGGGATGAAGGTCAGTGCAGGTCTAAAGACTCGTATCTGCAGGCAAGGCAGGAGGGCAGGGTGTCGCCTGCAGCTGCCGTGGCCTCTTGACCTCCTGTGGGAATAGATGAAGCTGCTCCCTGCTTGTTTTTTTTTTTTTTTTTTACACATTTACTTATCCACTGCAAAATAATCCACAGTATAAGCTCCTTAGCTACAGCAGTTTCAGAAAAAAAAGGAAGCACCAGAGCAGATTATTTTCAATGTGTCCCAAGACCAGCCCCCACACTACACATTGTTTATTCCAGCATTATGTTAAGGTATTCTTCAATATTTTGCATCATACATACTATGTGTTCATTTATTAATATTGCAGATTAAACCATTAAGATCATTAAAGAGCGAAAATTGCCCATAAAAGCATTAAAGAGCATTTTAACCTCAGTTTTCTATCATAGAAGACTAACTAAACTACACTAAAAATTATTATTTTACAGCCTCAGGGTAGTGGGGAAAAAAATGACAATAATAATAATGATAAATAATTCTGAAAATACCTTATAAATAATTTCCTGTGGCTCAGATTATCAATTTATTGACTATCTTTTTGCACTGTACACATTTCACACGAACAGTTGTTGGGGGGGTTTTATAAAGTAAATAAATAAATAAGAAAAGTAGTAAAAATAGAAACGAATACAAGCGATAAGAGGAAGGAATCACGTGACTGGCGCATATTTCCAGGCTGGTGTAACAGGGCCTGAGTGGGTGAGTGTGAGTCAGTGGCGTGAGTGAGTGAGTTTGTGTTTCCTGCGTGTATTCTTGTAATCCACGTGTCTCAGCCATGGCCCTATTTTGCTGCTCTGACACACAAATATGACTGAAACCACAACTCCCACGATGCATCTCAAGAAAAAACAGGCGACGTGACGTCTGTGGCGATATAAACGACTCTTGGATATTGTAGTTTTTTAAAAACCCGTGGCTTGGTGTTTAAATGGTATTAGCTTTATATATTTTATATATCTATAATACCTCGAATACAATTGTACAGTTTTAAGTTACAGTACTGCGTAAATGCTCCAAGAATTTGAGAAATAAAGAAAGAAATAAAGAAAAATAAACTCAAGCAACTACAATACCCATATGCCCCTATGATGTAGCGCATGCGTACTGCGCCGCGGCTGTTGTGTGTGTCGAGTGTAGTCACGTGGAGCCCGTAGAGTCCACCTCGGTTCTGTCCAAATAGAACGTGAGCCGTTAGCTGTCCGTTTGCTGAAGCGCCGCTCGGTGCTAAACTGATTCATGTTGTTTTTTTAGCCACCCGTCCCTTTAAACTAGACTATTTATCGAAGAATGAGTGATAACGATGATATCGAAGTCGATAGTGACGTGAGTATTGCCACTTTTTCTGCTTTTTAAGGTTCTTATTTTACTAGCGATTTAGCTTAGCTAGCTTCTCGGCTAGCGTTAGCTACCAGTAAGCTCAGCTAGCTCAGCCTCTCAGCCTTTCTGCCTAAGTAATGTAGTCGGGATTCTAGTTAACTGATAAGAAACACTAGCTTTTTTTCCCTTTTTTTTTTTTTTTTTTACACCACCGCATTTTTATCTGCTAAATCATTTGACTTTCTAGTCACTTCAGCGAAACAGTAAGATTGGCTGAACAATTATGGCTACAATTGTACTTTTTGTTCTGTTTCTTTGCAGGAAGAATCACCGAGATATCACTCTGTGGTGCGTAATGCTGGGGGGATTTGTCCACTGTCGAAAAAAAAAATATATATATGTTTCACCGGTGTTGCAAAGTTCCTCTATATTCATCACATTTTTAATATTTTGTTGGTGTATATGAGTGAGACTCCACTGTGGGGGTTGGTGTGACCTGAGAGAGAGAGAATGTGAAAGTGTTGATTTTTTTCTCGTGGAACAACAAATGTTTGTGTAAAATTGATATTTGTGCACGGCAGTAGTCCGTCCATTTTCCACAGCGTTGAGCTCGTTGTTAACGCATCTCTTAATAGTGTAGCGATTGTGCCTCGGCGTACGCGTTAGTAGTGCATTGCAGGGTATCCCCCCATCCTGTGTTGTGTACACGGCCATAGGGAGACTGTGACACGGCGTCTATATTTAGACCAAAGCTTTATCCCGCTACAAAGCCACCCTTTTTGTTTGTTGCACCGTTTATTTATTTTTTTTTTTTCCGGTTAATACAAAGCTTTTTTTTTT
>JASGAT010366014.1:0-14052 GCA_030220025.1 Chelon auratus
AAAAAAAAAATCCTTGGCGAAAGTAAATCCAGTAGCCACTGTCTGAGTCTAGATTAGATTAGATTCAACTTTATTGTTATTGCATATAGTACTGGTACATACACAGCAAAATGTGGTTTGGCATCTAAACAGATAGAAACAAGTGCAAAATTTACTCAATAATAGGTAACAGACTATGACTATTGTATTGAGTATGTTAGTACTTTATAGTAATAGTATATATAAAAAGTGTAAGTGTAACACTAATATTAATATATGGATTGTTATATGCAGTATGGACAGTTAGTATACTAACATAGGTATACACATACACCTGTACATTCATACTATGGGTCACGTTAACCGAATATTTTCCATCATTGACCGTTTTTTTTTTTTTTNAACTGTGACAGAAAAATATGAAGGCCATCTATCATTTTGACAGATTGCAGTTCACACCCTTGACCACTTGGTGGCGACTGACGTTATTAATTGGCTCTTGCCTCTAATCGCAGTTTGCGTTCCAAACATCGTGGAACTTTTGTCAGTGCACGATTTCTTGGTACACCAATTACACTAATGCACACGTCAGAGCTCTGCTAACCATAGACATATATACAACATATATTTTTATGTCTATGTCTACGCGGCTAACGGCTACCAAAATGGAATTTGCATTTACCACTGAAGCACTTCAACAATAACGGTACCATCTAAGAGCTGTAAGCGCTAGCAGTCCCAGTCCGAGTACGGACAAGACGTGCCGGCAGCCCGAAATTTGTGTTTATTTATTACCATTTAAAGTCAATGTTCTGAAAAAGTACTTAAAGTTAATGGAAATTTAATGAAGATTAAATGCTATTGAATATGTCATTATTATCATTTTAAAAAATTAAAGTGACAAATACATTATGACAGGATTTTTATGACAGTCAAAATGACAGACAACGAAACATACATAGGTACATAGGTTTATATTGGTACATATAAACACAAACACATACACACATGTAAACGTGCGCCTGCATATACACATACCTAGCTACATAATATCTACATACGTATGTCTATATTATAAAATATTATACAGTATCATATAAAGTGTTACTATATAAAGATGTATTATGGGAGGAAGTGGGAATGCATCATCCATTTTTTTCTACAGTTTTTTTCTACAATGATCAAATCCCAATGGCATGTTATTTTGTAGCGGTCATCAACCTCATCATCAGTAGTTACGTTGAGTCATTATTATTACGAGGGGAAGGAAGAATGCACACACAAATCATCTGAACAAATTTAATATTAAAGTATCCTTCCCAGCACGCCATGCAGCAAGATATAATATAGTTTTTATGGGAGCGCAGTAGATACGCTCATCTTCATCCGGATTATTTGGCACTCAGCTGGAGTTCAGAAAATGAAGCCCAGCATGTCTGTATATCTAAAGTTAATTACAATTTTCCACCATTTAGCCTCAAACTCCAACTGTAGAGCAGAACAATACGCCGTCTGTGGACGGACGGAAAATTCTCCGTACACACCACTAAATTCTTCTTTCGGTTCGAAAGAGCTGAGCCCTCGATTGCCCCTGAAGTTCATTTTCTGTGGAATGAATGCGCTGTCTGTTGGCCACTGAGTGAAATACATACAGACCGGCACCGCCGCTGCAAAAAAAAGGAAGGCTATGCAAGCAAATAAAAAGCTGACTCGGTCAGACTGCGGCTCGCAGGTGCGCGACAGTGTATATAAAGGGTGGACAGCGTGTTATTACAGGTGTGTAACCACATGTTGACATACCCTCCCTCCTCTGCTGACAGGGTGTTATACGGTTCAGCCTCCTCTGACCCTCAAGGCTGGGAGAACACTGTAGCAGTCACTGTATCCTCAGCATGGTTAGAGTATGACATTATGATTAAGCCTGCGTTTTGTGGTTACGAATGTAGTGACTGAAAGGGGCTCAGGGATTTTACACATGGGCTCTAAATCACCACAGAGAGCGGACAAATGTGGACAGCCAACCTGAGCAGCGTTAATACAGCGAGCAGGAGCTGACGGACCTCTCGCAATCTGACTTGCATCTCAGCGTGCCCATCTGGCGATGATGTATGGTTTTGAGAGCGGAGCTGAAGGTGTTGAGGTTTTCTCTGGGTGTGACCAGGTTGAAGAGGATCAGGAGTGAGTGCGGAGATGAGATGAAGGCAGAGAGGCCAGGTTCAGAGGAGGTAGAGTGAATATATTGGGGACCAAAGAGAAGGTTTATGGATGTAGTGAAGGGGGACATGAAGGTAGGTGGTGTGAGAGGAGAGGATACAGAGGATAGGGCGAGATGGAAGCAGATGAATGTGACGACCCCTGAAGGGAACAGCCTGAAGGAAAAGAAGACATCGCTTGGTGACACGGCAACTATCTACCTACTTGTATAACCATAACACTTAACTCCCAGGAAATTAGCAATCTGGTCGTTGGGGTGAACAGGGCGGCCTGGGATGGACTCAGTTTCAAACTAAATGACCGTGTCAGACCGGTCCTGCTAAGGCTGGTGACTCAAGAGTCACTTAAGAACACGAAGAAACCTATTCTACTGTACATGATGAACAGTTTACACCTTCTGAATTAATATTTTGTCTGAAAATTTGAGCCACATATTCAAAACTCCTGGGTGGAAGGAGTATCTAATATTCTGCCAGAAGAGTAGCTACCTTGACTTTGCGAGTTACGTGAGTGCAAGAAGCAGATAATTCATGTTAATGAGTTGCTCTTCATTTGGACAGACTGTACCGCATACAACGACCCATGTTAGTAGGATATTTATTAACACTGATAGCACACAGGGAAGTGTGCATTTTTAATTAAAAGCTAAGGTTAATTAGAAACAAGGTTAATTTTGCTATTATATGGATAGCCTAATCTGCTCAAGTAATTTTATGTTTAATAATTGTAAAAGTGTGTGGCTACTAAAATACAGTGAAAATTGAATTACACAGGATCAAATGACACTTTTAAAAAGCACAACTTAAAGGTTCCCTGTGGAGTTTTGTAATGCTATGCAAACAAAACAACAACAACAAAAAGTTTGCAGTTCGCAAAGGACCTGCCACACATTTTGTGCTATTGCACGAAAAATTTAGGGCAGAAGTGGCTATGGCCTATATCCATAGATGCAGCAGCATTCAAGGTATTCAGAGTTGTACAGCACTTGAAGACGCGACTTATCGTTTATGGCTCATTAATTAAAAATGCGTTTATCGTTATTATAGCACCACCTTGTGGTTGCCGTGTGTAGATATTTTCATTTAAACCATTAGCGCAGGATATCTTCTATTAAACTCTGAGCTTTGCACCATCTGCAATGTACTCCCCAGCCATTTTTTTAGAATCGGAAGAATACAGAAAATAATAATAATAATAATAAAGAATAATAACAATAATAAAAAGAATGACACTTTCAGCGTGACACCTCTAAGTTCAGCAACAAGAGCACTCTGGGAGTATGTGCATTATCTATAAGTGCCATTACTCAACACTCAGCGTGGCATATGGGATTTTTATGTGTAGTAAAGTCAGGTTTTACCTAGAAAATTGTAAAATGACAGATGGAAATACAGCTGGAAACACTTTTACGCAACACTTGAATGCTCAAATCCGCCTCCAGATATTTGCAGTGAAACCACTTAGCTGCTTAATCAAATACTGCATCAACTTTGTCCCTTCCACTTTTACTAGAGTTAGTGAAAAACTATGGAAAATTGTCCCGCTGTGACAGTCTGTAGTATCTCTTACAAGATTCGATATTGTAGGCTACCGCTTTGTGTCATAAAATATTAAATGAAAATTAAATGACATTGGACTCTTTGTGCAATTTGTGACTATAGCTCCAACTGTTTTTAATCAAATATGTAGCACGGACCAAATTCCAGAGGAGTTGTTCTCACAGCGGTGCTTTCCAGCCCCAAGAATCTGTGGTCAAATACCAAATAATGAGGGGGTTGAATGGATCCAAACTCCACAGGGTTAACAAGTGAACCTGAGTCCGTCTGTCTCTTGGCAAATCTTGTGTGTGTGAAGGTGTCTGTGTCATTTATCTGCCTGAGTCTCCACAGTCTAAATTCTCTTTTTTGGAGTCCAGTCTGGAGGGAAATAATCCCACCAACTGACACTTCTGCCTCACCGGGGAGGTCGAAGACCAAGTGTGTGCCACTGAATATTCAAGCTTGGAAATGTTCAGTGCTTTCTGGTGCTGTGCTCCAATATTGTTCTGACTCACAATCTGGGTGAGGCATAAGTGGTGTAGCTCCAACTCTAAGTGAAAGTGACTTTGAGGATTGGTGGGGTTTTTTTTTGTTGTTGTTGTTTTTTTTTTGAAGCTGGATCCAAAACACAGAGCTGTTTAGGAAAAGGAATTCTTTACTGTAAACTCTTCCATTGGGAGTATCTGTGCTAAATCCTCTATAAAAGTGTGTTTATCAGCTCTAAGGCAATAATTTGCATGCATGCTAATTGGTTTACTAACTACACGCATGGGTTTTTCCGTGACTGAGAAGCATATCATCATTGTTATGAAGTTGGAGTGAATCAAGCAGAGCATAAAAACTTTTTTAGTGTTTGGATGGTTGATTAAATATGAATTTTCTACGGTTGTTCTTTAAACAGTCATCGCAGGTTACAGATGTACCGAAAAGTCTCGTCCGCTTAATTGTTCATCGTCCATTGCTCTGTAGCTCACAGATGATTGCGAGTGGAGCTTCCAGGTTCTGGTTACATTGCACCACGCCCCCTATATTAGCATGTTCAGTGTGGTGGTTAAAAAAAGTCGTGGACGGCATTTCATCACATAAACATTTGGGTAATATGTCCAATGTCAATTAACTGTTTCAGTCTCTCCCAACCGGTTGTCGCCTCAAAACTGAGATTAGTTCAACCTGCACACTTTGCATCTGCAATGGTTTCTTAATTTTCCATAGACTGTATAAATATGGACAACATATCCAACACGTTGGCCAAACTGACGCTATTTTCCCCTGGGATATGGGCAGCGCCATCTTGCGAGTTTAGAGCCAGAGTCTGCGATGACCCGACCGCACTTCTGCCGGACTCACTCGCGTTTTCGTTTAATTAATACTACGCTATGCTCTACCTCCACCAGTTACAAGGATATGTTGGATTATACACTGTACTTTTACAGCTCTTACGGTCCAACGGGACGTTTTACAGTGTGGTTGACATTGCAACTGGTACTCGCCATAATGTTCCATCTTGTTTCTATCGCGTCAAATAACTAATGAAACTTTTCCAAACATTGACACTTGAACATGCATCAACATAATGTAAATTACCTAAAATGATAGAACCATCCTTCAAAAAAAACTGTGTTTGACTTGTATTTTAGTGTTTCAGTTTGACCCAGGTCGCATCCACTAACATGGAGGAGGTGGTGCTTATGACCTATACTGCAGCCAGCCACCAGGGGGAGCTATACTTGCTTTGGCTTTACTTTTGAGGAGCAGTTCCACGTCCATATGTTAATTTCATAAACATTCAATGGTCTCTTGTTGCCACTTTGCTGCTAGTCTCTTCCTGTCTGTTGCCTGTTTTTGCTCAAACGTGAAGCTTTGATTCAATCAACATTATTAAGTGCATTACTACGACCAAACCCTTGCAGTTGTGTGCCTCCTCCAACCAGTCAAGCTGCAGTTTCCAGCCATGCCTATTCAGACTAATATGTCCAGAAACAGTATTTTTTCGCATGGTCATGGTGCTAACATTTGCTTAATCGACTAGGAAGTGACACCTTGCATTTCTGTATTAAGGAGAACTGGATACAAGTTTCAAAGACGGTGCCCACTCACAGAAAACTGCTCGCCTGATGTGGTGAAAATGCTGTATATACTGCGCATGTCATTTTTTTTACGTATAGATCTTCTATTTTATAGATTAACTATACCATTAACGATGCAATTTTGAAGGGCGATCTGTCATTTTGATGTAGTGTGTGCATACTGTGCAGGGTCAGACTGCATGGCCTTCAGTGCACAGAGACCACTGTAAATCAAGATGTCCTCCCTTATTCAGAATCCATTATCCATTTGCTCTCACACGTAAATCAGAAAACTCTCTTACATGAAGAAAAAGGGATGATAAGAGAGTTGTATGGTGGATCAGCTGAATGGATTCTCTATTAATAACAGTGATACAAAACCCATGAAAGACCACGGTTCAGGGTAAATCTGTGTTGTTTGGGTGAACAGGGCGGCCATAAGACCAACAGGCTTTTTTTGCTTGCTCGCAAAGAGATGTAATAAAATTCCTGCCTTTTTGAATTAACTTTCCAGCAGAAATGGGCCAAAAATGTTTTCTACTACAAATGTGCATAGGTGGTATACCTGCTGGCCCAACCTGCAAGTTTCCATTCAGCCCTATACATTGTGATGACTTTGCAAAAACTAAAACTCACTTTGCTAAGCACTGGGGAGGTTACAAATATGACACCTCTGTGGACTAAAGGTTCATGATAAAAAGAATAAAAGCTGATCTTGCTTGACGTTTGAGAAGTCATCGGGTTTACTGAAAGAACAAATGCAGCTCAGGCCTTTTTTGCGTTTCTGTTGCAATACCACATACCACCACTGGGGGGAAATGTGGTAGCAAGGTTAAAGGGGAATTGCTGTTTTTTACAACCTGGAGCTTATTTCTTGCACAAAATACGATTCTTTATTCACCAATATAACTTTGGTGTCATTTCGAGTCGTTCGTCTGATACTTAGATCCACGTATATCCATACAGTGGGAGTGACTGGGGAACCGAAACGCAGGCTCTAAATATCGCATTATCTGCAACAAAACTCATTCATTTCACCCCAGTCACTCCCACGATATGGATATACGTGTGGAAGTGACTGGGGTGAAATGAACGAAATACACTGGCCATCAGCATTGGCAGATATACGATAATTATCATACTTATCCCAAAGGCTAAATATACGATAGTTTGCTATTTGACTGACAATGAATAAAGCAGTTGTTTATTCAAATGGCCAAGTGTCTGTGTTTGTTTCTTAGGTGATTGCAGATTTTAAATGCACTGTCCTAAGTGTGTATTTTTTATGTTTTAATATGCACAATAGTTTGGGTTCAACTACGAAAAAAACGGCGATATTTCTTTATTTCCCATCTGGCAACACAGATTCAGATCATTTCAGCAGAAATTATCGTCGCTGACTAGACATTATGAGCCGCCTTTTTGCAACTTGGGAATGGAAAAATCCCATTGTGTTTACTATTGCAGATCATTCCACCAATCAGTCTGTTGCCGTTCTCATTATTAACTCAATGTGCGAGAATGCAATGCTTGACATAATTACACACTGAGGTGATTCGCGCTGTGACTGAGTCAGATTAAACACTTATTAAGTAATGACTGACATAATGACGGCAAACGTGGATTTTCTAATAAACACATCGCATTTTATGCATCGGGGGAAAGCTTCCATTAAACTCCGGTGTCTGGTAATACGCCGCCGCAGCTTCAGTTTGTGTAAACAGCAGACTTGCCGCATCCCTGTAAAATGCTCTGTTTTGACACTTGGCCATATGTTTAGCTCGAGTGAAAAACGTCTTTTGCTCACGGATGACAAAAAGGCAGCTCCCTGTGAATTCAACTGATTTTTGTTTATTTTATATATACGTTGAACAGGATTAGGACATTTAAAACCGTTTCCTTAGTCAGTCTTGCTGATGGAATATGTTTGGGAGATACACATCTTCTGCTACAAAAGAGCCGCGGAGGCAGTGGTGTTATGGCGCTGACATTGTACTTGTGATAGTTCCTTCATTCATCTTTTTTTTTTAATATATATATATATATATATATATATATATATATATTCATTCATTCATCTTCTGTAACCACTTGTCCTGTGAAGGGTCTCAGGAGGGGATTGCAGCCTATCCCAGCTGTCATCTGGCGAGAGGCGGGGTACACCCTGGACAGGCCTCCAGTCTTTTTGTACTCCCTGGAAATAAAGCTTATCTGATTTCCCTCTACTTACAGTACTGTAACTTTCAAGCATGAATTGAATTTCCATTGATTCTGCAACCTCCCGTGGCATCCCGGTAGTAATATGAATTTCAGGAAAAATCCATGTGGCGAGATGCGAGGCAGGGCTGAACGTATGAGCCGCCGTCTCATTTGGAATTCATGGGAAACGTTAACTCCCGTCGTCAGCACCCTCTTAATCCCTCTAGGGTGCTGGCACGCCACTATATAAATACTAGATTTAATGCCATACTTTCAACTTTCCGTGGGATTAAATTATCAGAGCCTTTTCTGCTAGATTGCCGGGGGAAAAAAATGACATAATGTTCAGCAGTATTTAGTGTGACTGATGGCTGCTGTTGTGACCGGTAAACCATGTTGACATTTAACATTCAACCGTAGAAATAAAGCGGATCAGACGCGAAACAGAACCAAATGTCTGCCGCGTTTTGATTCCTCCCCGGTCTGTATTCGTCCCATTTATACATAGAACCCTTCTGCTTTTCCTCCGAGGAAGGATGTTATTCCAGTGACGGATTTCTCAACGTCTTTGCGGCCTCGCAGTTTGTTCTGCGGAGCGTCACGTCAGCCTATTTCGGCGTGTGTGGCTTTTTATGTTAAGAAAGAGCGCATTCACACGCTGGCCTGCAGGTGCACCATCAAGAGTATAAACTCTGACGGTTTACGAGAACATGTTTTATAGAACTGGAAAGGGGACAATAAAAACCATCGCAGGGCTGGACTGGAAATAAACAGCGCCGCATACCAGCGCGATAAACACACTTACTGTACTGAAATCATAGTACACAGACCAGTCTGCTTTCTCTCTCCGTGCCTCCCCTCGTTCCTCTCGCTCTCAGCTGCGCCGACAGTAAGTGGGATGTTTTCCTTCCAGCCCTGGGGTTACCCTGGCAACTGGAAAGAAAGAAACGTGCCCGGGTCTTTGCAAATTGAGGCGTGGGCCGAGTCGTGTCTTTTACAAGCAGCAGGGTCCATTTCCGAGGCAGCCGGCCACATGTCAGGAGACGTGGGCACCAGCCAGTGATTCTTTCCGATGAGGGCTTTCCGCCGGGGGACCTGCCGCTGCCCGGGTCCACAGACAGGCAGACTGTCAGTGGGTGCAGCTACAGGGAAAGTTAATGTCAAATCTCAGGAGGAACCAGCTGGCAATACACTGTGACAAATGTTTAAGCCTACATGGCGCCAAGACTTTTAGCTTTTAGAAGAAGTTTCATGTACTGCGCAGGTACACTAACCTTTCTAGCAAGAAGTCTGTCTGGCTAACATGTGCTGTGATAAAGTAACTACGGTAGTGCTTGTGGTATTTTGTGCCATTATTCTTCATCTCTCACTGATTTTGGACTTCCTTTCCCGTCTGTGTCACTCAGCCCCAAACCCATTTATTACTTACTGAAGCTCCAACTCCCTAAAAATGCTCACAAGGACATAGAGTACTTTCACTTTTAATGAAGATCAAGTCATTTACCTAAAAAGCACATCTGCTAACTAGACCAGTAAATGTTTCTCAGACGGGAATAAACAGTACATTTAATGGGGACCGTTTTTCAGCTGCAGATGCAAACATTTGGTGTTTATCATAATGTAGAGCCACAGAGTGCAACACCTGCTTTTGGTAAAGCGCTGTTTGCATTCTTCAGACTGGGTGTTCGAGCACCTCATCGTCACATGCAACAGTGTGGGAAGCTTTGCAGTGAAATATTTTGGATTCTGCCATTGGAAACATGTGTACGTTGAGCTGAACGGCTTCATCAACACTTTTATTCCCTCGAGTAAACAGACGTGAAGAAAGTTCCTAACTGAGCTGCGTAGCTTCGCACTCACCGCCTCCGTTTGCAAAGGTTCACGGATAGAAAGATACAACATCCTTGACTGTACACTGATCAGCCACAACTTTAAAACCACTGACAGGAGAAGTAAATAACATTTACCATCTTGTAACAATTCAGTGTTCTGCTGGGAAACTTTTGGACCTGGCATTCATTTGTGTGGATGTTACGTAGACGTGTACCACCCACCTAGACTAGACCAGGCACCCCCACCCCATAGCAATGACACTCCTTGACGGTAGCAGCCATCCCCAGCAGGATGCAGCCTGACACAGCCACTAAAAAAGCTTTAGGAGCAACTAAACAAACCATGAAGGACAGCAGGTGTTGACCTGGCCAAATTCACTAGATCAGAGTGATCAAGAATCTGTGGGATGATCCACAGAGGCCCCTCCGCTCAACCCAAAGTCCCCCCACTAACAACATTGTGTTGCCAGAGACCACAGGACACCTTCAGAAGACCCATGTCCATTCTCTGATGAACTGTTTTGGAGGCACAAGGGAGACCTACACAATATTAGGTCATAATGTTATGCCTGATCGGTTTATAAAGGTCAGTGGAAACTCCATGTCCATCGGTTTGCCGAAGAGATATTGAGATTGAAAGCTCATGCTGTCACTGTCTCTCAAAATTCAAAACAGCAAGAGCAAGAGTGGAACTGAGGCACCCACCTGTGACTAAAAAAAACGGCAATGCCCTTCATAAAGCTTTCCACTAGAAAGTCCACTGCAGTTAAGAAAAATAAAGACTATAATCAGCCTTATCCTTCCCCTACCGCTGACCCGCGTCTAGCACGACAACCGTCTGATCAATGCCCTGTGTAATGTCATTTAGTGCCTCTGAAATAAGCCACTCCAGAGTTCTTTCCCTCAGTCTGTTATTACAGAAAAATCTTCAGCACAGCGGGGTGAGAAGGATGACATCGCAGTGAGTCAGCCGAAGTCAGTGAAATCTTTAATCGTTAAAAAAAAAAAAATCACAGAACATTAAACGCAGATTTTATTTTGATCCGTCTCTGTCTCAAAAATCAACTTTCCATCCTGATTGGCTGCTTTCATCGGCACGTTTGCTGCGGTGGCAGCTTATTTTCCTTCTCTCTTTATTTAAATGAGCCACCTCCTTGCAGGATCTTAAAATTAATTTCATCTCCCTTTGAGTTATTTAAAAATACGCCACTTTACCCCATTTCCACCCAACTCCGCTTGGCCACTCTCTTTCCACTACCCAGCACCATGCACATGCATTTTTAACAAGAGCAGAGAGACTTGCTCGTTGGAGGTTCTGCATGTGCATGTGTACGCTTTTGCATGTAAGTGCTGCTCCTGTAAAGGGACACGCACTGATGAAACAGACCAAAGGGCTACTTTGGACCATCTCAAGGCTCTCTTTGAGTCTTACGCATGTCGGATCATCCTGACCTTCCCCGGTGCGCTTGTTTATTGTGCGTTTACTGTGCGTCCTTGCAAGGTCGCCTCGCCACGGAATAAATAGCTGCATGCTGAAAACGGAAAGAAAAGGACACGCTTTTAGTGCAGGAAACCTGTCATGGCTCACGGGGGAAGAGAGTTGCAGATGTGCTTGAAAAGATTAAAAATATATATAAAAAAGACAAAAGTCCTTTATTCTGCTTTCAGTGTCATCTTCTCCCACAAAAGCCTGCGTGGCATGAACAGGTAAGTTCATGCCACGCCCAAAAGTGGTTATAGAGATTTTAGGGTGACAGTTGGATGTTATTAAGGTATGACTACACTGAATACAGTAAAGATAAAGATAGAAAATTAAATATCACACATTGTGGTAGTTTATTGTTTTATTGGTCACAACCCTGTTGTGTCTTATTCATGCACTACCTTAATGATTCAGTATACTGTTTATACAGTATAGTGTACAACAGTGTGTTGTTAATTTGTCCAGTCACTTCTGAGCCCCTGGAAGTAGGAGGTTGTATTTAAAAATGGTTGTAATTCCTAAACCTTCCCTCCAATTTCATCGTGGATACCCTCAAATTAAAGCTGAGTGTCATTTTATAACTCGAATATGTTAAGATCGTGTTACCAGCTAAGGAATTGTGTTGCTTATAGAAACATCCTGCAGTTAAAGATAAAGAAACATTTTGCAGTAACTGCACTAACTCTCCAATACTCCCATCTTTTTTTTATCAGCTAATCCTGCCTGACTTTGAAATCAGGTTGCATCACACGCTTACATCAGAGAGCATTGAATGCACCACTGCACGTGATCTCATGTGCAATAAATTAATAATATAATGTTTTTCAAAGTGAGAAATAAAAAACAAAAGCTAAACAACTGTGGATGAGGAACTGTTTGGGAATATGTGGACTGGAGATGAGACTAGTTTTGACTTGAATACGTGTCTATTCTTCTTCTAGGGCTAGAATATTTCACAACATCAGCTGCTCTGTGTCCTCCTAGACCCATTGCTCTAAGTGGTTACAGTATTGTGAAAGTACAGATGTAATCATCCAGATTTTAAAGATCCAAATTGTTTAACATTAAAGACGGAGAGGAGTAAAGGAGGTTCTGAGCTAATCCCCCTCACTGATCAAGAAGAAAGATTCACGCTGGATTTCTCCTTGTGCAGACGGGGATGGAATTGGTTATTAGTCTGAGCCCAGCTTCCTTAATGTGCTCCAAATGCTTTTTGTATCGCCTCATGTTGTCAACAACCGAATAATAGCCAAGTTTTGTGTCAGACAAGATTTGTAACTTTCCACAATGTAAAACTCTTTAAACCAGGGTGTCAAACATATGGCATGAATTTACGAAGCGCAAAATGCGGAAATTGCATAGAAGATTACTGGTATTGGGACTGTTCATGAAGTATATGGAATGTCCTATGTTCAACATGGTTCCCGAACGCACCGTAGTCTTGTGGCGTTAATGGCATGGACAGGTGTTTGATTGTCCAATTAGTGACGTTCAAGTTAAGCTATGGGGTTTCCAGGTGGGTGGGACCGAGAAGAGAAATACGGAGCAAGAAAGAAAGTCTCCGCTAAAACTATCTATATTGATTTAAGTTAGTGTGATTTAGTTACGTGGCTACCTGCACGACTTAGTGTACTTGTTTGCTGGAGACACTGGACGCTCAGTGGGAGCCTTTACCGGTAGGGAATTCTACTTAATTGATGCTAAACCGTGACCACACTGAGGACTGTTGCTAGCTAGCTCCTCGTGCTAGCAGTAAGAGAGACTTGTTCTTGGGAAACACCTGTTGCACTGAGCTGCTGAGAACCTACTGGATGCTTATGGACGCATTTCTTCACCACAGTGATGGGACACTGCTGAAGGAGGGGGTTTGCCAGACTATACCTAACAGCACTCTGCATCCCAGGAACTGTGAGTAGGTACTGTTAAGATACTGTGAACTGTTTTCAAATGGACTCCAACGTGCCCACCAATGGTTTGGTAACATAGACTAATTAACTTTTAAATACAAAATACATTTTTTTTTTTTTGTTTTTGTTTTGACATTAAATTCAGCACCTGGTCAAAAATAAATGTAATGTGTGCTTCTATATGAACCTTTGTGATAATGTATTTCCTGGTAAGGGGTAGGGACATATGGGGCTACAGTGGTTTTGTTAATGTAATGATAATAATGGGAGGCTGAGCTCTCATGGGCAGCATAACTGTATATGAAGCTATATTCTAACTGCTGCTATACACATATTCCAAATGTAATACTTAAGTAGACCTGTTGTCCGTTCACCTCTCATGCAAAGAGTGATTACTAGTTTTGAGACGGTTTACCCACCTTCCTGAAAAATAAGAGAACAGAGTGCTACAAAAGCAACTGAACAGTAACAGAACACAGCGAACAGAACACAACATCCAGAACCAAACGGCAGGCGGCAATAAAATTGCACTTTTTGTTTTGGAGAAGGATAGCTCATTAATTATACATATTTTCATAATGTACTTGTTCTTCTTTGCACTAAAACAAAGGGAAACATTTGGAGTTGTCGTTATTTATAGGTTATTATACTGTTCTGTTACTGGTGTGGCCCACTTGAGATCAAATTGGGCTGTATGTGGCCCCCGAACTAAAATGAGTTTGACACCCCTGCTTTAAACCCTTTGCCTAGAAATGTCTGCCTTGACTTTTTTTTTTTTTTTTGCTTATTTTGACTATAAAAGGCTATAAAATGTCCTGTGACAAAGTGCTTTTG
>JASGAT010366015.1:0-20031 GCA_030220025.1 Chelon auratus
TATATATATATATATATATATATAAAGTCACAATTCAAGCAGTTCCTTAGACGTGGAAAACAAAGCAGATAATATCAACAGAACATGTCATTCTCAGACTTTTTCTTAGCATTAAAACTCCTCCTGGGAGCAACAAGATGTAAAGCATTCCCAGCCAGATCAACATTCCTGGGAAGTTCGTCTCAACACGTTTCGAATGAGTGCATGACGTTGTCTAATTAGGCTAACACCAGAAAACACCTCCTGACTGCTCCTTAGGCTGAATCCCATTATGTATAATTAAATACAGGTAAATGCACTTGATCCGACAAAGTGTGTTGCAGCGAAGAGCTTTACTCTGAGGAAAGTCTCACCTTTCCACGGTGTTGTGGTGCGTCGAGCCCTGGGAGCCCCCGACGGCATAGATGCAGCCGTCCACCACGGCCACCCCGACCCTGTTCCTGGGGATGTTGAGGAAGGCTCGCTGGCTCCACTGGTTGGTCATGGGGTTGTAGCAGCACAGAGCGTTGGACTCGGTGTTGTTCTGGAGCGACAGGTTCCTGCCTCCGACCTGGGTGATAAGGGAGAGAAAAAAAAAAATAAAATAAAACACATTTTACATAGAAGTGTGCAAGTAGAGTGTTTTTCAGAGACTGAAACTCATTTCATTGTGACATGACTGATGCAACTTACAGTGTAGAACAGTCCAAACAGAGCACAGGCTCCCAGACCGCTGCATGGAGTTCCCATGTCAGCCAGTTTTATCCAGATATTCCTCCTGGGATCGAAGGCCTCCATGGAGGCCAGAGAATGCTGCCGGTATCTGAAATTAACCACATCACTGTCGGGTTAGGGTTAGGGTTAGGGCTGTGCCAGATATGCAAGACGGGGCTTGAAATCAGGTTTTACAATGTAGTTCATGTGATAATAAAAGTAATTATCTTGTCAGCCAGAAACTAACTGAAAAACCTGATCATATCTACGCTTCTACAACTTAAAACAGGTCCATAAAACAGAACAACATGACCAATAAATAAGTCAAGACAGATAAACTGATACGCCAACCTAAAGCTGGCCACGGTAACTAAAGGCTGTAAATAACGGGAGCATTCACATGTAGGCACAGGCAGAATTGCAAGCTGCTAATCACCACAGGGTGGCAGACTGACTCACTCTCTAGATCCATAAGAATGCAGTCTGAGCACATCACCAGGACAAAGTGTGCCGTATCAAAATTGGTTTGTGACTGCACGGTTCAAAGAAAGCTGCCAAATAGTGTCTTAGAATGAGTATGCAGCCTATAATGATATGCTGCTGAGGATATATATGAGGTAAGTACCCGCCGGCTACATAGATGAGCTGGGTTCCACGGTTCGGCGCAGGAGGAAGTTTCCTCAGAGTCATATCCTGGAAGATTTTAGACAGGAAGTCCTTACAGGAATTGGCCTGGAGTTGGAAGAGAGGGGAAAATATACATTATACAGTTTGACGACAGTAGAAAACTTAAGTATTCTTTTGTATATTTTGAATAATGTGCATTTTCATAACAAGAACGTCTTGTAGGGTTGTGGTGTACCTTGCTGAGAATGGGGCAGGAGGCGAGCTGATTCTTCAGGAACTTCGGAGGCAGTGCGTAGATGTGAACGGCATTCAGGAGGGCATGGAGGTACTGGGATCTGCTCTCCATATCCCAGCGGACCCAGTCTGTACAGGCCTTGTACACCTGACAAACAAAAGAGTCACTCTTGTCAGAGGTATACTTTTCACTTATAGTGTGAGATCATTCACGATAACGGCAGAAACTCCAACTCTCCGGATCAAATTCACACTTTAAACCTTGATTCCCATGTTGATATATGAAAAACCCAACATACTGAATACATGGCATGTACATGTTAGTACGCACCTCAGACTCACAGAGCACCTTAAGACTGTCCTGACTGATGAGCTCCAGAAGCTGGCAGTGAGAGAGGCTGAAGAACTCCTCCTCTTTGGTCACCTGGAACGGCAGCAGGGTGGCATTTAAGATTTTATTTACTTGGGTACCATGTTAAGTTATTCATTCATTCATTCATTTTCTGTAACCGCTTGTCCTGTGAAGGGTCGCAGAGGGAGGGGCTGGAGCGTATCCCAGCTGCCATTGGGCGAGAAGCGGGGTACACCCCAGACAGGTCGCCAGTCTATTGCAGGGCTAACACAGAGAGACAGAAAACCATTCACACTCATGGCTAATTTAGAATCACTTATTAACCCAACGCGCATGTCTTTGGACGGTGGGGGGAAGCCAGAGTACCCGGAGAGAATCCATGCAGACACAGGGAGAACAACTCCACACAGAACCCAGAACCTTCTTGCTGTGAGGCATCAGTGCTAACCACCACACCACTGAATATATACTATAAACATATAAAAACCATGCTCAGTAGCTTCTTTGGAGACTTACTGCCTGCTATGTGCGGCTTTTTAAGGTTAATCTGTGCAACCCGCAGACAAAATGAAAAGGGCCACAGCTTTGCTGCCGACCCTTTGACTGTCGGCTCAGGCGGGGGTGGCCTTCTCAGCCTGACCTCAGTTGCGGGTTGTGAGCACTGAGCACCACCCACGGTGGAGCAACCGAAATTGATGGAGAGCAGACTGGCGGCAAGCGAATGTGAACTCAGGACTCAGTTAATGATCTAAAGGCAGAGCAGGATGGGAGCAAGGCAGTGTTACTTTAATACAATGAGCAAGCAAACGAGATGGAGGAGGGAAAAAAAGCTGTCTGGTAAAGAACTTTACGCTCGAATACTGCAGAACTTGCTGCGTATGGAGTTGCTGCGTAAGAAAACACTTTTTGCACCGTAGACATGGACCCAAAGTGGAATTCTCTGTCTCTTTGACTGGAAATGTGGAAACCACACTGGTCTACTACAAAACTGTGTTTCCATGGCCCCCATAAGAGGAGCCTACCTGATCTGGTTCAATGCTATGGACGATATGGGTGCAGTACTGTACAAAAACAACCAAAGAGGTTTTTCTCATCGCGATACAGTGTATAAGTCTTCCTCCATGGTACAGATTCTCTGATTTTGCTAAACATGCTCTCAGTCTCTCTGCCATGTGAGTATAACATGGTGAAAAGCCTATATTATCTCTATGTCACAGGTAAGTTTAATGTAGATTAAAGCACAAGGGGGTCTGTCTGACCTGACATGACTATCTCTAAAAGAAATAAACGTTTATGCCATAGCGTTTGATTGATTACCTCACCTCACTGAAGTGTGTATTGATGTATTCCCGGCTGTGCTGGTACAGCTCTGTGCAGCCGATGTCTTCTGCGAAGCGGGCGATGCCGATGACGTTTCCCGGTTCCAGCTGCTTAATGAGATAATCACAACACGCCTTGGCGACATCCTCGATCTGAAACCTTGTAGAAATAGAACAGACAAGGAGAAATACACATTTGTCTTCATTTAGTGCTTTATTTAACTCTCCACATATAAGTTTTCAGCGCCTTGATTTTCTTAACAAAAGGATGTGCTGCTGTTCAAGTACCTCATAGCAGCCAAAAGAACGTGCAACACACACTGCTGTCCCACTGTGATGTGCGAGGTGTAGGCGAAGTCAATCAGTCTTCCCACTACCTCGGGGCAGACATCGCGCAGGGTGACCTCGGAGGCGTCACACTCTTTGAAATTGCTTGTAAACATGGCTCTGAAGTAGGGGCTACAGGAGGCCAGGACCACCTTGTGCACCTGGAAAAAAAAAAAAAAAAAAAAGTGTTTGATTATAATTAAACATTAAAACACTGCTTACTTATTCTACTATCATTTATTTAATCTGTTAAAGTGAACTGAATTTAAAGGTGAAAATAAATTTTAATTTAATATAATTGAATTTAAATTAAACATAATTTAAAACAATTTGTATATATCCGTAGTGCACATATTGTCTGATTTTCCTGGATGTTAAATTGATGTGATAATGAGGCGCATGTCACTCAGTGTCAAGAGATTGTGATTGAATTAATGTGATGTGATGTGAATTAATGCTTCCAAGTTGAAAAAACATTTCAGAAAGTCAGTTTTGTTTTTGTCTGTACAGATGTATATGATTAATATGTATATGTTTGAAATTAATCATATGCTCCTTTATTCTTTCTTGTAACGCAATTACTCAAGATAGCAAGCATTGATAGCTATCAATGTGTTGTTTTAGCAAAAAATGTTCATGTTTGTCAGGTCCAGTAGGCTACAGTTATTTTCCACTTGACGCCTTAAAAGAAGGCACCAAAGTTGAACTATCAGACCAACTGAATGCTAGAAAGAAGCTAGCTAACTAAATTAACAGAAAACGCAAGCTAGCTATAGCTAGTAAGCTAACTAAAGCTAACTGACACCATCAAATGTAATGACCCACTGCATGTTATAATGATAATCCACATATGTGCCTTATTAGGTACGACTCCAACAAAGAATTCTATTTTATAAACTATTTTAAATCTTAAAATAAGCATTTAAAAAAATATCCATTCCTTTCATACTTGTGTCCAGGTGTCAAATTCTGCTACGTAAAAGCAGGAAGGACCAAGAAACCTGGACTTTTTGGTGCTTTAACTTAATTTGGTGCTTAAACTAAATTTAGTTGCTCATTAAGGTTCAGTTAATGAATAAACTGATTCAGCTACACTCGTAACAAGCCAGCGGTTAAGTTAGCTAGCAAGCTAATGCTAACAAAATTAGTTAAGTAACTTGTCGTCTTCAGAGCGCGTGTGTAAAGTAAAATTATATTGTTTATTGAATAATAAGAATATAATAATTCTTACAATCAATTCTACAATTAACTTAACCAAATTGCCTTTTATTTTTCCTCCTTTTTAATAGTCTTTACTCGCTTTAGTTGCTCTCACTGTGGCCTGTTATCTCCTCAGCTCTAGTTTACTTGTGTACTTCAGTTTTTATTGTCGCAGTTGGTTGCTTTGCAGCAAAGTGACCTTGGGTTATCATAATGATTTTATTAGCACAGACTCTTTACCTTGAAGTCCGCTGTCTTGTCCTTGTATGTGACATGCAGCACCAGGTCACACAACATCTCCTGCCGTCTGAACTCGTCCATTACCCTGAAGGCTCTGGAGGCGTGGTTCTCCACGGTGTAGTCGAGATACCCGAATAGTTGCGTCGAGGGAACAACGATAGCTGAGAAGTCGGAGTCGCATGTTGGACGTTTCCTCCTTGCGGGGCAATGCATTCTGGAGATGGTATAGGGGTTGCTCCAGATTTAGTTTTTCAGTGATGAGGGGTTGTTACCTGTTGAGTCATATAGTCTTTTATAGCTCAAGGCTTTTAGTTCTTACCCCATTGGGGTCAGGCTGTCAACTGAGGAAATTCCTTTGGTCTTTATCTCATCAATGTAAAGGCTCCAGTGAGCAGATGTTCTTAGATCCTCCATTTTGCTGAAAAATTAACAAAGAAACCCTATTCAGTAAGTAGTAATGTCCTGGGAAATTAGGAATGTGGACAGCATTGTAGTATTAGCTGTTTGTCGTCACTGCCGCAGCCAGGAGTCAGTTCAGGGAAAAGGCCGGTTGCTACAAAAAATGTGTTGATGTCATGAGTTTCTCCGTTCAAAAAAACAACTTTACAGACTAATGGTGAACCACAAAGCGCTCCCTCATCCACACGTCCATCCTCCGACATGACTGACAGCATTTGTGTCAGGATCAGGCAATTCCCAATGCACGGGTCAACCCACGACCATCAAAGCGCTGCGCGTCCAAATTCGATAGGTTCTCGGGTTTTCAAAGTAATCCATTCTGACGTCTCAAGAGAATCCTCTGCCATTTAGCGTTCCACAGGAGAAAGGAGGAAGTGGTTGGCAAATGTGTAGCAGCAATCAGTTGTATCGTAGCACGGATTTCTTTAACCCCTCACGTTTGTGATGCTGATCCTGAGAAGAAGAAGAAGAAAAAAAGAAGAAAATGGTGAAAGTTAAAAAAAGAAAAAAAAAAGAAATTGAGCATTTGTGGTTTGAGAACATGCTAATGGAAAGAAAATCTCATGTGAACATGCTGCTTTTCCCTCGTGGTGTGTGTGTGTGTGTGTGTGTGTGTGTATACGAGGGTGAGCGAGCGTCACACACACATTTCAAGTTTCACTTCCTCGCAGCTAAAACAGAAAAGACGTATTCTGTTGAGCTGCTTCATGCCACAGCTTTCACCTAAGGAAATGGTCGCTTTAAAAATACTCTGCAAGGGAAATGTTCTCATATGCAGCCTCCAAACGTGTTAAAGTGTATCTAAGGATTTACCATTTCTATGCTGTAATAGGATGATTGATTAACTCCATGGACGTATTTCAGTATTTTCAATATTAATAACACAATCACTTTTGGTGATACTTGAAGATGTTGACCCGAAACAATTAACCACTTATGAAAACACCACATAATCTGTTAATCAACCGATAATTGCAACTTAACCGTGACCACAAAGAGTTGTTTCTCCCATTGAGCCTGATAATTTGTCATGTTAAGAGTATTTTTTTTTTTTTCTCCCGACTTTGTGCTCGCTTTAAAAGGCGCAGCCAAGCGGTAGCCTGCTAACAGTCAGGGTGTGAGTCACAGAGGAGTGACTGAGATTGTGCAGACAGCCGCCGGCCGACAAACATATACAGAACACACATTCACACTATTTAAAGCAACAGAAGGTATGAATGAATCCCTGCCAGACACCAGAAGCCGGCCTTGACCAGCCACTCCCCTGGTTTTCTGAATCACACGTACTTCCTACTTGCGCGCCGGCTGCAGAGCCAGTACTCGCTCTCAGAGAGAGCCGGTTTCATCATCATCATCACGCCACTAAGCTCCGTACAGATGGAACCGGTCTTTAATTAATGTCATAAAAGTTATGCAACGGGACATGTGGGAGCAGTGAAATGAAAGTGCACCAGCAATCTTTATGTTTGCACTGTCTGAATTTGGAGGTCAAATAAAAAAAATGTCCACGAGTAAATAGTTTGTGTATTTGATTTTTTATTTTTATTACTCCACACCTGCAGAAGATGATGTAAGCATGGTATGTCAGCTTAAAATAAATTGATGGGTTTAAATAGTGCACCGGCCTCTAACAGAACACTAATTAAGAGTCTCCTCAGATTCATGTTGGTTAATAAGCCCCTCGGTACAAGTTAAACACCTCCACAATTATCATGACCATTCAACACAGCCGGGACAGATAAAGAACCGTCATTTAAGGTTTAACGGACAAATCCAATAATATACACAACAGTTAATATCTGTTTTCTTCAAGGAATACGTCAATATTTTGGGGATTGTGCTTAAGAGTGAACCTACACAGAAGGAGGACGGAGGTCATTGAGGAGCAGACGCGCCAAGTGTTAGCCAAGTTTGTGAAAGACTCAGCTTTTATTGCGATAATTCAAAATGGAGATTGTGAAATAAAAAACAACAACATTAACTTTATACATACTCTTGAGTGTACACACTGCTGTGTGAATGAATGGATGGGTCAAATGAAGAGAAAGAATTATTACTACTAGCACACACTCACTCACACATTACATCCTGAATGTTTCGACCTCTTTTCAAATAGCTCATTAGTTGAACTGTAAAACTAAACTTTTCAATAAAATACCATAAAATTTTATACAGTCTTACTGTTTTATTACGAATATATGCTGTAATTTAGTTTATTTTATATTCGCTGTTTTACAATAATTTACCATAGAACATTTATATTATGGATGTTTTTGTTGTTGTTTTTTTTTTCAAATTTCTGTAAACAGCTTGATATGATATGATCACTGTTAAATTTAAAGCAAATAACCATGAACATCTTTACGGTATGAGGTGATTTTTATAGTAATTTACATATTATTTTGCCTTAAAATTTATGGTTACCAAAAAGGCATACTGTAATGTTCGTATTTATTTATTTATTTATTTATTTTTACTGTGTACTCTAACCCTCTATGCTTGCTCTTTTGCATGGGAGTGTCTCCACAGACACCCAATGTCTCATGATGTAAACGCAAGGACTTTTTACATGACCTGTTAGCTCATTTGGCGATAGATGGCGACTCAACAGACATTTATTGAACTAAAAATATTTATTGGCTTATATATTGGCTTAATTGCAACTTATACAACAATCATTTTTGTTTCCAGGTAGATTTAAGCTAGACAGGTTTTTCAACATGACAAATTCATGCCCTTCCAAGCTTATATACTGTCATCGTTTACATCTTGACTGTGCTGAAGTATTTACATTGAATTTAAATGAGTAAAGCTGTGGGATCATTGACTTGCCTACAAGCGTAGACTTAAGGCGCGTCCAGCAAACATGTAATCTCTGCATTCCACCGAGTGTCACTCGCTGTTACGGCTTGAAGCAGAACAAATCAGCTCTTGAGCTGAAGAGCGAGGCTCATGTTATCCTGCCTGTTAGCTACAGTGCATTCATCTCAGAATCAATACACATGTGAGCGGAAGATCCGTTTGTAGCAGTAAAGGGACAAATCAAGGGCTTTTTTATTTTGCACCACAAGCATGAGCAGAATACGTTTTTTTTCCTCACGCGTTTTGCGGGTGATTTCACAAGCAAAGCGAAAAAGGAATGAAGGAGCTTTGCAAGGGTTGCACAATCAAATGCACTCCGCCTCGAGCTGCCTCACATCTCACCCTGCAGTTAGTCAGCCTGTTCGCTGGTCATATGACCAAAAGTGTCAGACAGAAAAGGAGGGAGGGCAAAACAGGGAGGGAGAAAGAGAGAGAGGGGGTCGGGAGGAGGAAAAACAAAGAGAGAGAGGAGTTGCATTCAGAAAAAAGAAAGCTATAAGATCAGTTTGAGGAAAAGAGAGGAAGTCGTCAGTACAATAGAGTTTTCCATAAAGAGCCATTGTTATTGGACAGATCAGCCTGTCCTTTCCTGATCAGGATTTAAGTAGCTGTGTAATATGTACAGCTTGGTTACTCCAATAAAGGACTGCTCAAAGTAACACAGTGAGTCCACCGACATTAGTGCTGACCAGCTTATTGATTTCAGCTAGATACCAGTAACACCACAGGTGGTATTGCCTTGTGGTTTAGTTGCATTGCGTTTAGACAAATTCGAACTATTTGCAGTATTATTATAGGACACCAAAACCAAAGAGAGAATTGCTTTAAACGCTTTGGAACCAGATGAGTTTTTTCATCATGAATCACGGTGCAGGTCTTATACAAAAGAAACGAACGAGGCAGAGAGGGCGAGAGTTAACCATTGACAGCAGCACGGTGACCTGCTGACTGCGGCCTGTGCAGTCAGCATAAATATACAGTATATCTTGCAGAATTTTGCATGAGGAAACAAGATTCTCCCGCCTAACCGCCATCCAATTCTGCCGAACTGTAATGACACACGCTTCTTTTGAAATCCTGCACAAAAGCCGCGACACAAGCTCTTCTGCCAGGTCATCTTCCATGTCATCTTGCAGCTGACTCAGACCAAAGGTGGCCGCTGACAAAAACACGCAAAACAAAAGCCAGCAACCCCTCTGTTTAAAAGAATCCCAGTCATAACACCAAAACTAAAAGCTCATCGTATTTTAAAAACAGCAGCTGATAACCTTGAGGAGTTAAGCAGTGTCAAAGTTTCCTCCGCAGACGTCTGATAAACAGAAACCCCAGCCAAGTGCTTGCCTGGGACAACACTCGAGAAAGTAGAAATACAACTGTTCAGCGGTGTCTACTGACCGCACACTTGCTATTATCAGAAACACGCTGAACACACAATTAAACAAACAGCAAAAAAGAAAAAAAAAGCCCTTATCTCTAAAAGTGTGTGCACAGAAACGTTTGTGAACATGCTGAACTGACGGTCGACCTGTGACTGATCGATGCAAAACAAAAACAAAACAAACAAAAAAAAGCACTAGTATATTCTTGAGGGTCTCTTTTGGGGGATTGCAGTGCGTTTTGTGCCATGCTGGATTCTTTCCAGCTCTTATTACTGATGGATATACAACTTTATTTACTCGAATAACCTTTTAACCATGTCTGCTAAAGTGGGCACATTTAGTGCAAGAATATTTCTGATACTGAATTTCTGATACTTAAAAATGAATAATTGCTGTTGATTAATGTTCTACTGATTCACTAATGAAGCAACCGACTCATTATTTGAGCTCCATAGTTCATACTTAATAGGTATTTACTCTCCTGTCTTATTGATCCTTTAAGATTTATGTGATAAGTCAATTATTGGTTCAATGGAAAGTGAATATGCAACAGTTTCACCCTTGAATTTATTATAAGAAAATAAAGGGCTAAATGTTTCATGACTGCAGATTATTATTATTATTATTATTATTAAAAAAAAATAATTGTAAAATGAATTTGGGTCTGTTAGATGCACATACAAGCTGAAACTATCCCCATTTGATGGCTGTTATTCTTCATTTCTACATTTTTTATTAACCAAACCGATTAATCAAGAAGACCACAAAAAAAATGGCCATAAATGTTTATTTATTTATTTTTATTTATCAAAGAAAAATGAAATGCTAAATGTTTCATGGTTGCAAATTCTTTCTTTTATTGCATCTTTCATATGGTTGTAAAATAAGTTTGGGGTTTATTAAATGGCCGCATACACTGAATATGTTCATCAAGCAAACTGATTAATCGAGAAAATAATCCAACAAATTTGTGGAAACAAATGACAACAAAACACAAATATATATATATATATATAGAAAAAAATGGCCACACACGCTTAATTTACGATCACACAGAGAAGGGAAAGTCGGCAGATACTCACGCTGGTACCTTAAGACTATCTCGACGAAATTGTATCCGATTCTTGTGATCGATTAACTGAAGTTCTTCACGGCTCACATAAGCCGTATTTGCCGCTCAGTCCGTCTCTGTACACGTACAACAAACCGTGCACTATAGGAAAACGAGCTGAAGTTTCAATTCCCCTTTAAGGATCTGCTGCGCACCAGCGAGGAAATCAACTCTGGTCGACAACAAACTTAGGAACTCTCCAGTGCGCTAATGGTGCCACACCGCGTTAAGTAACGTCACGAGTGCTGCTGTAAGACCGCAAACTCTTTGAGTATCACCGTGATTTTTCAACGGGGCGCGTCCCCCCGGCGTTTTGAAACACTTTTGGATCGTTAACAGCTGCAGATTCACTCACCTACAGAGCCGCACCTGGACGACAGCAGCTGTTCGACTCCGTATCGCACGAGAACGCGGCGCACAGAAACCACGTAGGGGACTTTACGCGAGGGTTATCCAATAACATCGAGTGCTCTCCCCTGCTCTCTGCGGCCGCCGCTCGGAGCCTTGCGTCCTCGGTCGTCAAAGGCCAGAAATGTGCTGAGGGCGTCCGTCCAAAGGCTGAGGGGAGGAATTCGTGCACCACCATGACTCTGCAACTCTTTACACTGCAAACATTGTGCGAGCGAGCAGTACGCATGTACGGAGACCTGCAAGACAACAAGTCGGGAGCGGCATTCCTCAAACTGAAACTGAACCTCGACCAGGACAGGACGCACTGGGAATTATATAAGAATTACACAGCTGAAAATCTATCATCCAGCAGGAATAAGGAAACGCTATATGCTGTATAGCCGCAATAATAAGGTTTTAGGGGAAATCTCCCGCTGTTCCTGCGAAGTTTTATGATTCACGCAATAATAAACAATAAGTCTCTGGATCTGCCTTTTTTTTTCCATTTCCGGATTCTGCTCTGATGAATCATCCTGTCTGGTGGCATTATATCTCACATCCATCACACCTTTCATTCAATATAAATCGAAACTGACAAAATTGTCCAATATCACATCTGATAAAACTCATATTCTGCTTTGGATTTGAAACAACACAACAAAATGTACTAGTAAAAAATATTGCAACCTTTAACCTACATTTTTTTTAACCTACACAGCAATCAGCCACTTTTTTTGTTGCTTCCACACTTGTTGAGTAGATCCTCCCAAGTTTTATTTATCTTTTCCTTCATTGTGATCGAGATCATGGCTCATAGCAGGTCGCGACACAATTGTGGGTGCTTTTTAAAGTCACTGACGGTCTTGAGGTATCCTGGAGGAGCTGATGCACCTCGATTTCGACCGTGGCGTTAATCTGTTTGGAAGCACTCCTATTCAGTCTATCCTTCTGTTCGATCTGTGGTCAGTTTCCTTCTCGTGGAGACATCCAGGAATCCCACGGAACCTAAACGTCTTAATAACACAGCTGCTCATAAACTGTATCACAGCTATCACCTCGCTTGGCAGTTATTGTCCTCCTTATCTCGTCAGATGACTCAGCTATTTTCTTTCTCACTTTCTTATCGTTTTCGACTGAATTTGAGCTGCGATGATAAGCGTTTTTTCCACTGCGAGGGTCAATAAAGCTTATCATCTTATCATGTCCACGTTCAGTGCAGTCAGTGCCATGACACAGCTTAATGAGTACTATTAGTCTATAAATGGACTGAGTAGCTAATAATCTAACACTGACGTCTGTTTGTAGATATATTAAAAGGAGACAGTGACATCCTCCAGGTCACTTTTGCGCAAGAATTCAGGTCTCTTCAAAGCTTCTTTGGCAAAACAAAGGTGTGACGGAAAGAGCTTTCAAGGAAGAATGGGGCATTGTTTCGCCGAGGTGTGAGATTAATACAACAGTGACACAACAAAACAACAGCGCCAAGTATATAAGTCGCTGCTTGGACTGTATGTAATTCACTCCCAACATACAGGCCTTTAATCTGGACAGGAAACAGAACAGAACAGAAACAGATCTGCAGAACAAATCTGCAAATTATATATACCAGAAAGACAGACCGAGACACAACATAAATACAGATAAAGGCACCTCTTGTTGGATCATTTAAATCGCACGGAAAGAAATTCTGCAAATGCAAGTCCGAACTGTTCAGCCGCAGCTTTAAGAGAAACCCAGTTCCTGGTTAATGCAGCTGAGGACGTCTTGACAGGGGTTCATTCAACAAGTCTCAGATACTTTTGATTGCTTGTCACAAAAGCAGGAAGCTCTTTAACAATGGAATCTTCCATGGCGTGCACAAATAAGCACATACCAAGAAATCTAAAATGGTGGCATGTCTCGAATTTCCCAGGATAAAATACTCTCACATCACAAAACATGCATATGTGTTTCAGCACAGAGACTTACTTGAATGGTTAAAGGTGAGGGCTATACCCAATTATTGGGGGACCACTTACTCTTCCATTTATGCTATGGAAGTCACAATCACAATTGAAATAAAATCTTAAATTGCATTATTTTCCATTTCGATTACTTCTTTCCAAAAAGGAGAATTAAAAGAACAGCCTACACTGAAGGAAGCACATTACGTTCCTCACCGCAACTCTTCCAAGAGGAAGTTTAGCCGCTGTTGCGTATACTTATGTTTGCCATAGTCACAATCTATTTGTCATCAGTCTCACCCAGTGTCACAGAGAGCCTTATTCAATAACAAAGTCTGCCAGATCCTCCTCCTTGGGTGATTTCCAGGTGTTGCCAGAAAGCCTCGAGTCTGCTCCTCCTCAGTCCTGCCCACAAACCCGAGGCTGTATAGAAAAACCAGCTCCACTGGCATTTTATTTGATCAAGATTATCTCAATATTTATGACTATCATAGAGTTTGCAAGAAAATGCAGCTGAAAATTATTATTTCTTTTGTTAGCTCATGAAGCTCATATTTTGCAGCATATAGAAGACAAGGTGATTTGTTATTGGTCTTTAGCTTCACGGCCTATTGCTCCAAATGATCCTCTCACTGTTGGCTGAGCCGATTAAGTGCATGAGTTTATTTGACAAGCTCATAGTCGGCGTACATACAGAACTGCCCTGAAAAATATAGGAATTTAACAGGATTATTTGGAAGAAAAAAGAAGCTAAAGGGTTTATTGTGCCTACTTGCATGATCTTTTTGTCCCAAACAGACACTCCAAATAAGCACTTCCACTTCAAGGAACTGCCTTCTTCTCCTTTGCCTGAGACTTTTCTGCCTGGGAACAATGTCGCACAGGCATGTGAGTGCTCATCCATTCACGGCCAGGACATACCTTGATATTATTTCCATGAACATCTCAAGGAACATGGGAGGTGGAGAGCCGCACCCTTGGCAAATGGCCACACTGGACTTGCTTGACTTATTTCCAAGAGCATAGACATGTGTTGAGTCCCTTGAAAACCATCACGACTTGTTCAGCGTCTTCCCATGATTTTGTTCTGATTATCAAAGAAGTTAAATATATCTGCATATCATTCTCTTTGTTTATGACGATAGAAACTAAAGATAGAGATTAGAGCATGAGTTGGGTGTTTGACTTCCTCTCTGATCCCTCAGCAAATCCCCAACATGCTGAGGACACGGCCGCTTTCCAGCTTTATTCAAATGTCCTCTCTGGCAGTTAGAGATGGGTGTATTTTTGCACCATATTTTTTTCCGTCTAAGGTGATGTTCAGGACGTCTGCATGCGCTTATGATGACATTATTAGTAATCATGCTTGGCAAAACCGCACCCAAGAACAATTACAGACACAAAAGCAAAAACAACTTAAGGATTTGAAACTGGTTGCATTATATTAAGTCAGCCAGTCAGGTCAGCTGGTTGCATTACAAAAATATTCCACAGAAATTTTCTGTTTGAATCATTAAGCTCGTTGATTCTGAGCTTGATGCTATTTTTATCGCAATTCACTCAATACGGAACGCCTAAGTTTTTTTTTCTTATTTTTTTTTTCTGACTCATGAAGTTATTTTTATGGATGTTTGAACTGCAGATGCTCTTAACTAAGTTCAACTTATGTGCATTCCTCATGCAATAAAGACATAAAGGTCTTATCTCAACTCAAGTTAAGGAGAACTCCAGTCTCATTTACCGTAAACCGGATTTGGTACCCATAAACATGTAATGGAAGATGATTAAATTCATGATTAATTTCACATAAAATGCAATTAAAGGTGCAGGAGTCATGTCGGTCTTTTTACATATTTGTCTGTGCTTTTGGGAACAGAAAGTTGAACTTTTATTATTGTCATTTTTATATGTTTTTTTTTTTAAAATATAGATGCATCAGTAAAAGAGATGATACAAGTGTCAGTAACGCAATGTAAAACGCTGGAGCTAAGCTAAAACTGTGGCTTTAAAAGGATTCTTGGGCAAAAATACAGAAATGTTACCAGAAAGGGTGCGTAAAAGTATAAAAAGTAAAAGTACCAATTGAAAAAACATTGACTACCTGACTGATTTGAATTTTTGCTTCAACAGTTGTTTCATTTATCTAGCAGTTACAAAGCAACAGTTAATCCCTTTGATTCTATGTTCCTTGTAGTTCTACTTTTGGTCTCAACCAGCCCTTAATGGAAATATTTTTTTTTTCTGAAATATTAATCTATCTAGGGGTAGTACAGACTAGTCGACCTAGCCAGTTTGTCGACTTCCCTTCTGTGTGCCATGACGGTTTAAGCATCAAGTCCACCAGTCACTAATCAACAATACCAACAAGGACGCCTCCTGGAAGACAGATTGCAGCAAACTAGCAGCGGTCCATAAAGTGTGTGGAAATACTTCACTAAAAATTAAGCCCATACTATAGTGACATGCAAAAAAGTCAGTCCTGAAATACAACAAAAGTACCACTGCAACGCACACTCATCTGAAAAGGCATCCGCTAACGCTAGCAGAGGAACGGTCCAAATCCTCTTGACAGCAGTCAGTGAACAACTTCAACAAATGCCCCGCGGTAACAGAGAGACCTTTAGCTGTAGTACACGGAGAAGGCTTCAGATCAATACCGCATCCCATCTGCATGCCCATGTTACAACACGCTGCAGTACTGTTAAACACTATTGTGGTGCTGAGTTGCTGCATGTTTTTATACAGGCTATACACAACTCCAGCACACAGTATGTAGCGCATGAACTGTCTGTTCTCAGCATATGTATAGAATACATAAATATAGATTTCACTGTTGCAAGGCATTACTTTCTACTGTGTTCTACTGCTGAGTTGCTGCCTGTTTTTATACAGGCTATACACAACTGCAGTGCACAGTATGTAGCGCATGAGCTAAACAAAAAGCTAAAGCTCACTAAATGTTGGCCTTCATTGGCATAAAACAACTGGTTGTCATTATCTAAAGATGACTGGCAAGGGGAGTTGACCTTTCAAAGGCACCACAACAAACGTGAAGTGGAGGTTATGAATTTAAAAAGAATGCTGACTACACCAAATGCCCTGCGGTAACAGGGAGACCTTTAGCTGTAGTACACGGAGAAGGCTTCAGATCAATACCGCATCCCATCCGCATCCCCATCTTACGACACGCTGGAGTACTGTTAAACGCTATTGTGGTGCTGAGTTGCTGCATGTTTTTATACAGGCTATACACATTTGCAGCACAGTATGTAGCACATGAACTGTCTGTTCTTAGCATATGTATAGAATACAAAAATATAGATTAAATATAGATTTCATTTTTGCAAAGCATTACTTTCTATTGTGCTCGACTGCTGACTTGCTGCCTGTTTTTATACAGGCTATACACAACTGCAGTGCACAGTATGTCGCACCAAATGTTGGCCTTCATTGGCATAAATCAACTGGTTGTCATTAGCTAAAGATGACTGGCAAGGGGAGTTGACCTTTCATGGGCACCACCGCAACAAACGTGAAGCGGAGGTTACAAATTTAAAAAGAACACTGACTACAAGCAGTAAGTTGTTTGATGGTTGATGTAGCCATCAGTCAACCCCGACCTCTCCCTTATGCAGATTTTGTGGTTCAGCTCCACCTGACTTCCTGTTTTGCTCCCAGCATGTTTACCACTGACACTAAAATGCGCCGTCACCGGAATGCAAACAGACTGGGTGTTATTTTGAGGAATATGCTGAAATGTCTAACGCGGTTGCTTAACAATGAAGTGTAACTACAGGTCATTTTGCAAGTCTTTCCACAAACAATTTAACTGCGTGGGGCCTATTTTTTTAATGGGAGGGTAGTCTTATCATGCTCATGTGTCTTGAGTATAAATGATTGTTAAATAACAGTAACTGTTGGAGGAAATAAAATGAAAATTCATTTTAAGTACGTTTATTTAGATTGATTAGATACACACAAAAGCCTTTATGTGTCCATTCCTGCTGGACACATAAAGGCTTTCAATTCCATTTTACTGCTACAAGGAAGTAAAACAAAGTACAACAGCACGGTGACACAGCACAATGCCGCCGGTCACGTTTCATTCTTTGTCAGAGCCCTCTTTCCTTCCTCCTTTACCTCAGCTTCTACGCCTCACACATCAGCTCCATCCAGCTCTGTATCTAAGCTGTTCTTTGTGTCTTTATGGCCAATTTTATTTCTCTACAACGCATCCAAATTTTTCTTCTTCCTCTCTGGGATTGCTTGACTTCTCCCCATTGAATAATTAGTGCATATCTAACTCCACTCACGTTTTTGGGCAAAAATTACTGAGGTAGGCTGTGTTTGGTAGAAGAACAGGAGGATTTTATTGACTTGGGTTTTACAGTTGTGTCACAATGAGAGAAGGGAACTTGGTCTCATGCGCTATGAATGTGCCGCCCTCTGCTGTTACAACCCAGCAACACAAGCCACAGCATGTGAAAACCACAACACAAACCAGTCAGATGTATCGTAATTAACTACGTAAATGTGTATACCTTTACAGGACTTACACTTTAATATTTTGATTTATCATATTTTCTTTTACATTACTACATGTCTGAAGGACATACACCAATCTGCCACAAGATTAAAACCGCTGACAGGAGAAGTAAATAACATTGACCATCTTGTGACAATTCAGTGTTCTGCTGGGAAACTCTTGGACCTGACATTCATTTGAGTGGATGTTACTTAGACATGTACCACCAACCTAAACCCAGACCAGGCACCCCCACCCCATAGCAACGACACTCCTTGATGACTGCAGCCACCCCCAGCAGGATGCAGCCTGACACAGGCACAAAACGGTTTAGGGAAAACTCAAAAAACATGACCTGGCGCTGGATGCGCTGGAACAAGTCTGATCCACAGAGGCCCCTCCCCTCAACCCACAGGACCCAAACGCCCCCCACTAACAACATTCTGTTCTGACGCCACAGGACACTCTCAGAAGGCCCATGTCCATTCCCGAACAAGTCACAACTGGTTTGGAGGCACAAGGGAGACCTACATAATATTAGGAAGGTGGTCATAATGTTATGCCTGATCTGTGTATAATGTAGTCATAGGTGTTGCTTTGCAGGGGAAGATTTTCAAACATAAATTATAATTTATGAAACAAACCTAGTGCAAATTTAGCTGACACTTTACTTGTGTGCTTTTTGATTGCGTTACACAATCAAAAAAGCTTCAACAGTCCATTAAGTCGCTGCGTCTTATTTGTATTTTCATGTGCACTATTAAGCTATTTCTTTGCCTCTAAGTATCGGTGGCCCTGCTTGTCACTGTGCATGATCCAGAAGCTAAAAGCAGCGCTGGGGAGCTCACGTCCACGCATAGCCAGCTATGATAAAACCAGCCCTGAGTCAGTATTCAACATCCTCGAGTGGAGGACAAGATCACAATCTTCTCCCTCTCAATTCAAAGGTTTGTGCCTTGATGCCCATCACCACCACCACCAACAACAACAACACATTGGGTCCAGATGGGAGGAGGCCAGAAAAATAGGGTGAGGAAGGGGGGAAACGGAGAGACGGAGAGATAGAGAAAGAGCACGGTTGATGTACATCTGTCATGCATTATTGCGGCGAATGCCAGCGCTGCTATCCTGGCTTTAGAAAGTATGTGAGGAGGGGGCTGATGGGTCCTCTTTAAATCACAATCTGATTCCTTCTCCCTCCTCCTCCTCCCTCCTCCCTCCTCCTCCTCTGCGTCGCTCCTTTTTAGTGACTGCATCAACACACAAGCGCGCTTTCTTTTGCGCAGACACACACACGCCTGCACGCACACACTCCCTATCCCCCGATGAATTCCTCAGGAAGGAGTCAGCCTTCTTCATTCCTCTGGACACAACTTTTCCTTAACAAGGTACTGATGGTCTTGACCTCCTCTTCAAACAAACCCTTCCCTCCAATCAGCGAGGATTGTGGAGCTGGGGCTCAGCCGAGGCCTGTGGGTATTACAGAGGAAACGTCCTGATTCTCCTTGATTACTCCCTCCCTCTCTTTCTCTCTCTCTCTCCTTCTCTTTCTCCCTCCCTCTCTCTCTCTCTCTCTTTCTCCCTCTCTTTATTCCCCCTCTTTCTGCCCCCGCTCTTCTCTTCAAATATCTCTGTCTCAGTGGCTGCTGGATCTCCTCTTGTCTCAATCTCAAACTTCTCTGCCTCATCTCTCGTCCGCTCACTGCATGTTCTTTCTCCTTTCGTCCGCGCCCGTCCGTCCGATCGTTTCCCCCCACGTTGTTGATGATGAACAGTTTCGTCTGCTTCATTAGTGAAATTCAACAAACCCTGTTCTGATCTTGTTTTATACAAACAGCCCAGGGGTAGATGCACTGGTGTGACATATTACAGTAAATGTTTAGGAGTTATTTATCACCTTTGGCCTCTTTTTTCTAATCACTGGTGGCTCGGGCCTCTTAAACTTAAGGCACATCCCTAATGGTATTTATATGCTTATATTATATTATATTATATTATATTATATTATATTATATTATATTATATTATATAATTTATATTATATTGGTGGTACCGAACAACTAAAAAGCTAAACCTGTTACCCTCTAATGATGAGCAAGACATTTTTAAATTAATTAATAAATAAAAATATAAAGTAAAATCTAAATGATCACCTAAATGATCCTTTAAATGCTGTTTCTTGCATTTTTACTGTATTATCTTTCGTTAAAATTATTTTTTTATGGCTTCTTATGATTTTAACCAATTCCAAGAAGCATTCCTCTTAATTAAAAAGTGCTTAAGTGAAGGAAACCATTCAAATTAATGCAGTTCCACATTAATGAATGGTGCAAATATCTAAAAAAGAAAAAAAAAAAATATATATATATA
>JASGAT010366031.1:0-11245 GCA_030220025.1 Chelon auratus
AATTGGGTGTAGTCTAAGCTTTAGTCAACAGAGAAAAAAAATGACTAATTAAGTAATCCTTCAAGTAAAACCACAAAGATTCCCACGTTACAAGCACCAAGATTACATTGTTCCTTCAATTGCCACTGAGTTTTTCACTAACCTGACAAATAAAGAACTTCTCACATTTTAGAAAAATATCACCGCATTAAATAATAATAATAATAATAATAAAAAAACACCATCAAAAAAACACCATCAAAAACTACTTGTGTAACCAATAAAATAAAGCTAAAACCATTGCCAGATTCCCAGGTTACATGCTCGAGAGTTGCTTTTCTGATTATTTGATCACTGTGATCTAAATTAGCTTGGTACAGCAATTTATACTAAATATATTTTTGTTCTTGAACCTAATCTTATCTTAAATACCACTTGAGAACTCTTAAATTGTTAATTTGAGCTCAAGTATCTTGAGATAGGCCCCTTTATGATATTTTATAGACATATGCTCAAGTCACTGCTGACAAAGTGATAGAGCTTGATAAACAGTGGAAGGGAAGCATTGTCCCATTTAAGGACAACACAAGGTAAAATGAAGGCCAAGTGATGATACGCTAAATGAATGGCATAGTGACAGAAACCAACAGGCAGACAAAGAAAAACAGACACAGACTTCGGGTCAGTGTGGCCAGTGTGGAGCAGACAAGACTATAAATAGATCCAATCCTCCTCCGGCTTACAGCCCTGAATCACACTGACCTGACCCGGCCTGCATCACCAAGCAGAAAGACAGAAACACAATGAGACAAAAAGTGAGAGACAGAGAAACTGAAACAGAGACTGAGTGACAGATGGAAATGTACAGAGAAACAAGATCTTAAGATTGCTCTTAACGTCACCTATCAACAAGTTGACTCCAGTCAGACACTATGTGAGGTCAGTGTCATGTTAGTGGGACAATGCCAAGCATCATGTTGCCTGCTTACAGCCAACAATGTTGTTAAAATGTCAAGAAGCACTGTGATTGACGAGATAAAGGGTAAGATTAAAAACAAAATCCAAAATTCCCCCTCTCCATTCTTGACTGGGCAGTTTTTTCATGAGTCCTCTGCAACATGATAATTGGACAGCGGCAGACATCAGTTCAGCTCTACTGGACCCCAGAGACTGACCTAGTGCACTGCCACAACTCGGCTAGAAAAGACCATAAGATATGAGAGAAAGAAGCAGTTCTGTAGGGCTGAACTTAACACAGAGGTGCTGGGAGACAAATGCTAACATCAGCATGCTAACATCTGAAAATGGACAATGCAGAGTAGATTAAAGGCAAAGTTACATTACTGTTCTTTGTTCAGATTCTGCATTACATATGTAATACAGCTATGAACACACCCAAGACACATCATGACACCCATTTGAGTGATCTGATCTCAGACCAGAGGTGGTCTGTGATGCATCAATCACTGTAAGTGCTGCTATAGTGGTTCTGAAACTGTAGTAGCGATCCATTAAGAGTGGATCCAGTGTTTATGTACATACAGAACGCAAAACTGACATTGGACACGAGGTGCTGGCTGAGGATGTGTTTTAATGGCAAGTGCGATGAAAGGTACTTAAAGCTGGCACTTGCGATCAGATAGTCCAGGTCAAATGTTAATGTCGGGTCTGAACAGGGCCGTAGAGATTAACAGCTTTAATCAGACTGTTGCCCTGAAGTGTTTGACATACTGTCAGCTATAAAAGAGGACTGGGCAATTATATTTTTGATAACTAGTGAAAAAAAAGATTTCAAACACTCTTACTGTCCATTAGCAAGCTCTTGACTAACAGACAGTCGCAGTTAGCAAGCTCTTTATCAAGAAGTTCTTCCACCTTTCAGTAAAAGGTGAGAACCCCAACACCCACGAATGGAAAGTGTTACTACATATTCCCTCCCATGCCGCTCAGCTTTTGAGATAATAAAGGAGAGTCTATATCTTTATATTCCAGTTTCCTACAGGAGGAAGTTTAAAGGAGGTGAAGTATTGGTCATATTTGTTCTCCTGTTGGTCAGACAGAACTTTTCTAACTAAACGCTGTAGGGGGTCCTGGCAGGGAGACACAGACTCTATTCACAACGCTGCGCAGCAACTTGATGTTAATGGTCGCTCCCCCAGCCAGTCAGCTAAGGTCTGTTTAAGCTTCATTTAATGACTTCGGCATTTAGTAAGCCACACACACTGACTGAAGACGGTTTCTTCATGCATGCAGAACATAATACAGAACAGATGATAATACAATGAAAACTAAAATGAGTGAGAAGAATACACAGAGTGTTACTACCTGTTCTGGCTGCACTTCTCTGAAACCTCTCAGAGTCCAAATCACACAAACATAAAGACTACTGTCTGGGTGCTTTTGTTATTCTAAATTTAACAACAGAAAAACATGAATGAGCCTTGTTCAGATTCAGCTTAAGCATCATTTAAAATGTAAACATACATACACACGTCTTGTGTTCAGACGTACGGTTGAGAGGTTTCGCAGTGGAAATAAAAAAAGCTGTAGAAAGCTGTGCACAAATGCAAAGCACAAGTCAGGCTAGGTTACATGGAAACATGTACTACATGTTGACAATGATATATTGTGTGCACAACTTTGAAAGTAAAGTATTTACTTGAAGTCAAAACAAATGAGTACATGGAGGTGATGTGTTATGATGTATAACAGCAGAGTTTTAGTGGACCCACATAATTTCCTAATGTTCTTTTATCGATATTCTACCATCTAAAGGTCACTGGATGGACAGAATATTTTTTTTGAAAAATTTTTTTTAATTGCTCTTGGCTCCACAGTGTAAGGACAGCCCCATGCTCTTATGTCTAATACCTCAAGTATAAGAAAACAACAGTATGTAAGCCTAAAGCCTTTGGCAGTGGAAGCAGCTGACACAAATTTGACGCCAAGTGGGCCTGACTGCCTGTTGCCCCACTGCCATTCAGCTGGCTATTTTCTAAGCACTGTCATTTGCTTGTAGCCTTCCAAAAGATTGACTGTCACCAAGAATGACGCAGATTATCGTCTACAAAACAAATGTGAAAGTCTGCCCTCTAAAGAAAATACTGGAGATTAAACACTTTGGCGACCATCTGCCGAGAGATATAATTATAAACTAAACCAGAGTAAACACAGGTCCAATTGTTAAATAATTCTCTGGGAGCAAATGGATGCCTTTTATGTACAGTTTTATGTACTCAGAAAAGAGAACTGTTCAAGAAAAGGCTTTTGAGATCTTTCTGATTCTGAGTAGCTAGCATGTCCCAGGTTAGCTAGGATAATAGCTCTTTACTTCCAGGTTACACTGGTTGACCAGCTGGCCTCAAATTTGCCAAATATATTCACAAACATAGCAGTGAGGACTGAAACGTTTGTCTTCTTTGTGTTCTTTCTTTTCTTCTTATAAAGGTTGACTGTGTTTACAGTGAACATATGTTAACACTGACGTGAATGGCAAAAGGCTAAACAGTCCTACTTAACTATCCATACACACCGTGGATTTACTGTTGACCTGTAGACACACTAGCAAGCCCAGGGTTAGGTCAGTGTTGTTATGGGATAATCAAGTCATATGCTGGAGTACACACAGGACAGTATCTGAGAAACTTGTTGACCACATGAGTAGTCCACCATGTATTCTAACTAATTTCCAGATTATTATATTCTTTTATTACATAATACACGTATTAATCGTTTACAGTCGTCCTATCGAACTGCACGATGTTCAACACTACTACACATTATATTTTCATACCTTATGGCAGCCTACTCAACTTATCGACTATCATTATTGATGAGACAATATTATCTAATCTTGTGAGCACACTGTAACCACAAATCTGCTCTATTATTAATACTTCCAATGCTGAATCTCCATTCCATCCACTATTAATATTGCACGTATCATGCAACACCTATACTGAAATAGCAGAATCCTACAGCTCAATCACCAAATATTGTTTACGACATGATATACTATATTCATTTCATATACTTTTCATACACAGTATATTGGCAGGTTACTGTAAGAGCAATGGAAGGACAACAGAATAATGTTCTCAAAATGCATATTTGAAGATCATTTTGATCAACTACTAGTTGCAGCTTTAAGTTTTGAACATATAAAAACTTAACATTTAACAGCTCATGTTCTACCTAGTTTAAAACACTGATACGTCAGTATTTGCTTTGCTCACTGTGCCACCGTTGTTAACGTCAGTGCTGGTAGTGAAGACAAACTTGAGGCATAGCAACCTCTCTAAGGTCTCCTCCTCACACGCCTCTATCCCTGGTTCTGTCTATATCCATGGCAAGTCTGTTACTCTCTCCTTCATTTTAGTTTACTATAGATTTTTTCAGGTCTTTTTCTGTTGTCCTACACCTTTGTCTGGACTGTAGCCATTATCAGTCACACAACATTACCTCATTTCAAATCACACACAAAACAGAGGAAGCTGACAGCATATATTAACTTCTTAGGTACTGACTCACCACCACTACAGCTACACAAATTCCTGTACAACATATTGTCCATTACGAGGACAATGGCACGCAGTTTCATCATAATGTTACAGTCAGGCTTGGTAGTTTAAACCCATTTTCTCACCTCCACACAGCAGGCCAAACACGATTTAAAGGGGAAGTGAATGTCAGATTGTGAACATCAGAACGGTGTTTCAGTGTTTCAGGGCACTTTGAGATGTCAAATGTGCTGGATTTTGGGTGGTAGTATCCTTAAACACTATGCAACAACTTGACAATCATGACAACTTATTTAACACTATGGTGTGAATGCCTTGGCACAAACACTAATGTAGCCTCAAAACGTAAATAACACTAAAGCAAATAAGAAATTAACAATCAAGATGTACACTAGGCAACGTTATGGTATGCTGGGTTACAGATTACCTCGTCATATCTTAAGTCCTGCAAAGATTGGATTTTTATTGTCAAAAAGCACCTCTCTTTATGTTTTTATGTGCATAGGTTAACGCATTGAGTGTTATCAAAGAACGAGACAATATCTAAGATCATTTTCAATTGTTGGTCACCAAACCCAATCAATCAAAATTAACTTTTTCCTCCTGGTAGTATTGAACATATCCAAAGTAATCCATACAACAGAAGAAATTTTACATTGGAAATGCTGCATAAACAGACCAAGAAAAAGACCATGTTGGCTGTTGGTTATATAAAATGTTTTCTGGTGTTCTCCAGAATCCCTTGTTAACCTTCATTTTTCATATAATTTGAACAGAGAAAATCCAGGGCATTAGTGCAGCATCATCATCTCATCGTTTTTATCCAGTGACCCTAAACTAATGTTCTTACTATTACCTTTTTTTTTTTTTTTTTCAAATTATGGACGAGAGCAGAGAGCTACATGGCATGTACACGTTTGACAGACCTGTCAATAGTGGAAGTGAAAACAGTGACATCTCATCATGCACAGAAGTCGTGACATGTCTAAATTTAAGGCTCTTACATTTCTCAACGTCCTGTTTTTTCCATCTATTATCTTAACTACACTGTCCTGCAGTTGAGCAAATACAACATGAGATTAAAGGTAAATTAGATTTATCAGAACTACCCTGCCAGCTCTCAATGCCACATGTCATTAAGTACATTTCAAAGCTTATCAGCATTAGACCTCTGTGAGCATGACCCTGTTGCAAGTTTAAAGTTTAAACAACAGTACCGAGTTCATGGGGTGTGAATAGACTTTGCAGACACTGAGCTCATAATTGAAGAATATTTAAAAAAAAAACATGTTATTGCATCTATTAAAAAACTATATTAATTTTTCTTCGCAATATATTTATTATATTTTAAAATACGGAAACACCACACCAACATTAAAAATAAAAGTCAACTGTGACATTGTCTTATTTCTCCTTTGTCTGGATCAAAAAGAGGTACTTGACCACACCAAAAAGACTACAAAAAAAAAATAGACTTAAAATGATCAATCAAATCAAAAAATATAAACTGAATTTAATTGAAAAATATTTTTGTTTAAAATGTGGGTGTGTGGAGTTAAAAAGAAGTGACATTTTGTAGGACTTGTTGGTTCTTTACTGAAAGCGCCCTCCTCATTTTAGGGCTAAAGGCCTGGGGCGTTAGCTGCTGCAAGCATTACACATCTGTCTGCAACAAAACAGACCAAAACATACCTGTTGCTCTGCTTCCCCAGTGTTACAGGAGTCCAGTGCAATATCTGTTGCATACTATTTAAGTCTGGTGGAAACTATTTTAGTATTTAGATATTTCCACTCACAGCAATGTTTTCTTTACCTGGCTTTCTTTAACAACAAGCCATTATTTGTGTGTCCCAGCCATATTTGAATACGAGCTTGCTGCACGTTAATTTTGTAGTTCAGACGTGCTGACTAGAGGAATGTTTAAAAATCTATGACGACAACACCCAAATTAGGACTAAAAATAGATCTCGAGGCAAATACTGCCAACTTCATTCCAGCGCATAAATAACTCTGCCCCGGTTCCCAGCCTTGATGGGCAGCCTTGATCCTCGCTTAGTGATAACTAATCACTGGTGAGCGGCTATTCCAGAGGGACCTGCTTCAGCCCTGACAATAACCAGCTCTGAGAGTTGATCACCACACAGTGACTTATCTTTAGGTTTATTCCCTTAACAAACAGATAACGACCTCCTTTGTGTGCTGAGACCAGCACGCTGTATACTAACACATGAAGAGACACACATCTAGTGTGCAACAAGAATGGAATGCAACCAGTAAAGCTGCGTAAAGAGAGTGATCACAGACATCTGTATATGTCAAGCCTCCTAAAAAGCAAATAACGACATTGTTTTACAAAAATACATTTGAGGAAGTGTGTGGCCTTGAGTTGACACTGTGCAGACTTTGTGTAAGCAAGGAGTTATTATCACTCACTTCACTAGTCACAGAGGTTGGACTGAATTATTCTGTGTACACGCAGAGTACACCAGGGTGTCTATTGAAATAAATATAACTTGTTTATATTTCCATTCACAAATATTGCTCAGCAGTTGAAGCTTTAGCCATGATTAAATATTTAAATGCAACATCAGCAATTAAAAAAAAAAACATTAAAAAATTTGTAAAAATAATGCACTCCAAATTAAATACCAAAGCCAGTTAAATAAAATATTATGCAACTTACTATGTTTTCTTCTACAATGATTCACTGCATCATTGGAAAAAGCGACAACATCAAATTGCCCTGGTATTGTGACAGCTCATTTTGTAATTATAATCCACCAGTGATCAAGTGGAGGTTGTGCTTTATCTCACAAAAGCCTTCAGAAAATCTGCATCACTCACACCAACACAAAAGTGTGGCAAAAGCACCAGGCCCTGAATAGGACTTTTATTGTGAGCAGACTTTTATTATGAAAGGCTGTTTTGATTGTAACCTTGGAAGCAGACACAAACGGACCAACTGTTCTGGTGGTGTGCCAGTCAACAGGAGAACACGCTCTCGACTGCGCTGAACAAATTTAATGGAGTACTACAAACTGCTGTTAACGCTGCTGAGCAGATTTAAGATGAGATTATCAAATGATTTTAAGTTGGCCAAAAAGCCTGCAGGCAGGTGTCATTTGTTACAATTAACTAGACATCACTGAGAAGGCATAGCACAGAAAACACCAGCGATAAACTCCATGATCCACAGCGGGTGTGTGTGCATGTTTGTGTGTGGCTGGTCAAACATCCTCCTCTTGGGAAAATAGCAGCTTTGTGCAAAGAACCTTTAGTATAAACGGCAATAATGACAACAAAAGGTGCACAAATATTTACACAGATCACTATGTTGTGTGCGCACGAGTGTTTGTGTGTGTTTCCTTGCATTTTAAAGCCAAATTAGGATGCCAGTGTGACTTCCTGGCTACACTCGGTTTGCATTTTGTAAAATGAACAGGCAAAATCATGCACCAATAAAATAATAAGATATGCAAAATGTAGACAGAATCATCTGTTGCCTGGATGAATAACTTTAAAAGAAGATTAGGGACAGAAAAGGGAGCTGGAAAGTCATGTGATAAAAGAAGTGAAATGAGGCATAAAAGGCGGTATTTAGAAATGGAAATTGGGACTATCAAAATAAATAAAACATGAGATTAGAAGAGAGGAGTATTCAAAACCTCCAGTGTGGGCCACAACTAAAGTATTTGAACTTATATGTACATTAATCGACAACTCTGCTTGTTCCACCTGCTTGCAGCGTAGTTCGTCAGTCTGCACCTTCACATCCAAAAACAGGCTCATCTAAGTGGCGTCTTCAGTTCTAAATGATCCAAAATGCCAGGGGTTGTTAACAAACAGATACTCACCTGAAATTAGAGGATATTGTTCAGATTAACCTGGGTGGTATCGTCTTTTCTGTGATTAGTGGTTCTCTAATGAGCTATTGACAGCCAGAGTGTGTGAATGTGGGTGAAACGTTTAGGGATGAGATGTTAAGACTGTGTTGCAAGTCGCTGACAAGTGACGTCTACCTCCAATAAATCCAGTGGTGTTTGTTTTAACTTTGAAGGCACAATGCTTCACACATCACACACGCTGAAGGCTGATGATTAATGAGTGCTGCTCTTAATTTTAGAAGCTACTGTTGCTTCTTTTCAGTCTGTTGAGCGGAAGTGTCTGGAAATTCTGGCATCGATAAATCCCAGACACACTGTTCAGCAGTTTTAAAAAAACACGTCAAATGTGAAAATGTGTTAAGAAGATGTTGTGAGGTAAAGAAGTAGAAAAGGAAAGCAGCAATAAAATAGAGACACAAAAAGTAAAACGCATGTGGGAGCATTGCCGGCATGATGTGATCTCACTGTCGCACACGAGCAGAAACACACAGTCACACATATTATTGACTGGATGTCTCCCATGTGTGCAGCCTGGTTTATTGCCTTCTCAGTCTTCCAACTGTCGCAATAAATAATCTCAATATAAATCTCTCTATTTAGAAAACAGTATTATTGCTGACTTACTCACCTATAACGTTTAATTACTGCACCCAGTACACAACTAAACATGAGTCTGATGTGTGTATGTGTGATTTTATTCAGACCCTGTACATTCACAAGAAGCTTTTCCTCATATTTGCCACACAGCCACAAACAGTAAACTGGATATTTCACAGAGGCAGGAAAAAAATTGATTGATTCAGGACTGCAAATACCACCTATTTCCTTGAACAATTCACTTACAAATCCAACGTGACATCTTCAAATGTTTTGTCAAAAACAACAATATTCAGTTTACATTTGGGCAAAAGAGAAGCGCGGGAATAATAGTTGATGTTTTTTGTTTTAAAGAAAAACTGTTAAGTGGTTTATTTACAAATGTAGAGGACACATAAGACTGTTGGGGGTGATTGGAGCCCAGATACATACAGTATACAGTACAGTACATAACATAAAAACAGGAACAGGATCCATATACTCCAGCCTGTGCAATATTTATAACGTGAGCAAAGCCTTCAGTCAAGGATTTTCTTCAGCCTCCATGCATTAACAAATCTGCTGCTGCTATCAGAGGACAGTCTAAGAATGAAGACCTCCTCCATGACTCACACGTACTGACATGACAACAACTGACAAGGAAACACACACACACACACAGAGATGGCCACGCATGCACACACATTTGAGACTCTCTAATGTAATGTAATCCAATGAAGTGTTGGCAGGCAGCCTTCCCCCTAAAACAGACTGCAGTGATGACCACGTGAAAACACATATGAACACGGCAGAACTGCTACTACCAGTTATTTCCATTTCAAATAAGCTCACACTTGTTTGATCATTTAATTACTTATTTGTTTTGTCTGAAGAATGCCATAAAATAATTTAACATTTTTGAAGGTGAGAACTAAAAATTCCTTGTTTTATCCATTAAAAGGTACAAAGCCCAGAGACATTCAATTCATTATTTCATACAACCCAAACAAGTTAAGTTTAGAACGTATAACCATTATCAAACTAGCCTCAGATTCTTTTCTGTTATGGACAGCAGTGACTTTGTGGCCTAATGGTCTGAGAGCCATACTATGTAACTACACATCAGAGGTCAGATCTGCCTTTTCCCCATTTTACTTTTGACTCCTGAATGAAACTGAACTGGACAAAGACGAAGCAGTCAACTGACATACCCAGCTAAGATTAAAGTACAAATGGCAACGAAGACAGACTGTGATGTCGCCTGGGTCTGGACCAAAAACCTAACCCTTTTGAACCCACCACAAAGACCACAGCTAACAGCCAGCTGGCACATACTGTACGTTCTCTGCCTGCGTGAAAGGAAATAACTCTTCATAGGAGGTGGCAGTGGTCAATAGTCATCTTTCATTTCTATATTTGAATGTTCAGATGAAAAACGAAGATCTCTCGCACCAACACACTCTGCTATGGATTCAGCATGCTGCATCGCCTGAATAGCTGTCAACAGTGATTCAAGAAATGGTAATGGTGTGGGACACACGGCTAAACACCAATGGCCAAACAGGATTTCAGCTTGGTGTGTCAAGGCCCTAAGACATAATCAAGCTGAAATGCTTAACAGTTCCATCTTCAATGTGAAGATTGGAAGCTTCTGCTCGTAACTTGGCAGTTATAGTCCACAGACAGCGTTAAAGATGAATTTCATGACAGCGCCAAAATATCTCAGAAATTGGTGCTTGCATCTTCTGCTGGGAATGTCATTTGAAACAAGAGAGTAGGTGCAGTATTGACCAGGACCAACATGACATCTCCACCCCCTGATCACTACTGTGCAGACTTACTGTGGTTACAAAATGACGTCGCCAGCAAAATAGATCGAAGTGTTGACACATCGTCCATTTGTATATACAGTTGGTGATTTTTGGATTTGATTGGAGAAAACATAATCATTTTCTTACAACCTATCTTACAATCAATTTTTTGACAATAATGAAATCTTGAATCTTGAATCTTGAAATTCACTGTGGCATTAAGCTTGTCATGAGCATATATATTACTTATGGATAGTTGGCCATACAAAAATGAAGGTAAAAAATGTATTATGGACCAATAAATAAAATCTGTAGAATAATATGAAATGAAAATTAGAAGCTAGTTTTGTTATTTGTTGTCCAAACTTGCGCAAAAGTAACAATTTCTGTCGATGTCCAGCACTATATGGAAAATGAAAATTTTATTCAACTTGGCTCCTACATGATACCATATGCCATTCGGACAGGGGGGGGG
>JASGAT010366032.1:0-13987 GCA_030220025.1 Chelon auratus
TGGCTGTGATTGGTCAATCTACATTCTAGGGCGGGGCTTAGCCAAAGGTCAATTTGGCCCTGGAAATAAAAGGGTATTGTTTTTTGACAAAGTGTGTGCGTTTTGTTTTTTTTTAAGTACCGGTTCGAGAACCGTTTAGGAACCGGTACCGTTTAAAAAATACMGAGTAGGCACCGGTATCGGATAAAACCCAAACGATACCCAACCCTACCCACTAACAGCATTGTGTTGCCAGACACCACAGGACACCCTCAGAAGGCCCATGTCCATTCTCTGATGAGTCATGATTGTTTTGGAGGCTCACAGGAGACCTACAAAATATTAGGAAGGTGGTCATGTTGTGCCTGATTGGTGTATGTAAACTGATATGTATACACATGCTGGAAACAAGCACATTCCTCACACTAATCCTCTCCTTTTGTTTTCCTCCAAGTTACATGGCTTCCTACAATTATTGAGCTATCCAGTATAGCAGAGCGGAGCGAGGAAATGAGTGTTAATGACTGTTGTGTATGTGTCAATCAAGCCTAACACTGTTTATGAGCATGGCTTTACATATCCTCCCCATGGGAGTATCACATTGGGCCATGGATTCAGTGTATTTGCACAGTGTAAGCCTCCGTGCGCTCACTGGTGGGGATATGTCTGCTACTACCTCTCTTGTGGCTATATCAGGGAGGAGACCATCTGTTTATATTGTCCTGACATCAACCCTGCACAATACCACAGAGGTTTACATTTTCTAAAAAAACTGCGTAAATGGCTTTTGGATGCAGCATTAGTCTATTCCTTGTTATTTTAACAGTTATTGAGTTTTTTTTCCTCTTGTGATTGTTTAATAGGAAAAGTTTATCCCATAAATGTCATGTAAAATGCTTAATGCACTTATAGTATAGGGAGGGTTTAGCAGCCCTGCGGGATGGTGGTAATGCAGAACTGACGGCAACAGCTTTAATGAACAAATTCCTCATGTGCCTCTCTGGTCTTTAGCTTCTCTTACTGAATCATCAGATACACACTTGCAGATTTCCAATGGAATTACAGTAAAATCAAAAAACAGAAATTAAGGATCCTTACATGACTGCATCAAAAGCTGAAGTTGATCAATTCATTCAAGTCTGACACCAATACAGATTTTAAATACATGGAATTATCTCCTGAGATGTCAATTACGCTAAAAGAAAGTCACGTCTTCTCGCAAATGTCAAACATTTTCAGCAGCCACCGATCAAACTGTGGCCTATAAATAGAAAGGGTTGGTTTATTCCATAAGGATACACATTCCTGCAGTCACATAGTCATTATGTGACACAGTTGGTTATCTTGAGAATTTGAAATGGATGATGTCCCTACTCTTAAAAGACCTCCATTAGCCTGCCAAAAAGTGCAAAGATTGCCAGAGATGATGGAAAATGAATATCAAGTGCAATACATCATTCTTGTCTGGCTGGTGATATAGCAATCCGCTGTGGAAAATTAATTTGATTTTCACTACAGGTTGACATTGTAAGATGAGCGGCACAGGCTCTTTCTGTATTTTCTGTCTGTACTGATCATCACAGTGCCAAGAATTTCACATTTTGAATATGTTTCATGCGTTGTGCATTTTTGCTGTTTGTTTTATTTGTTATAGTATTCCCTCAGTGTTAGTTTAGCCTCAATAGTCGAGTTAATGTGAAGATCCATTTAATCTAACGGCATCTAACAGAATACATGTAAGGCTGCAAGTCGTGCTGTGTGTTTGTACATTTTGTTTGTTTGCCGTGTCATTTCACACCGTGTAGTCTGGATGAAGGGCCCCAACCTTCCCTCATTTAGTGCCGTAAAATGACAAAGGAAAAGCTTAAAATGCCAAGGAAAATCTAGCTTGATTTCACGGAAATGCGTACAAATGGCACACCACTTCAAGCTCAATTTGCCGTCATGCTACGCATTTTTAAGCTTTTCAAAAATGACATGCAAGAAGGTTAGGGTTAAGGGCAGGGGTCTCTCATCCAGGCATGGTGTGAAATGACAAGTCAAAAACCAAAAAGGCACAGTGACGACAGGTGACATGAGTTGTATTGATACATGTAGTGAGATGATACATGTAGTGAGATGATACAAGGCTGCCAACCAGCTCTTTTCATTCTCCAGGTACTTTGAGGGACTTTTAGGCTGTCTTCTATGCAGCACACGTGATTTTAAAGCATAATAGTTTCACCCCTGTGCTTAACAGCTGGCTCCATGTTCTTCGTTTCAGCGTCTGGCTTTTCCATATGTTGCTTTGCATGCATCAGCTAAAACCAACTGCATGATTAATTATAACATTTCCCTTGATAACAATTAACTATTACTTCTTTATGCAGTACTTCACTAAATTTATCAATAAACTAAACATTTTCATGATATGAACTGCTAACAAAATACAACAAAATGAAACAGCTATATTAAAGACTAAAATCTGTATTGTTTTAAATTATTTTTTTTTATTTTGGTTGCAGAGTAACTGTGAGCGTTTGGGACCTTTATTAAGTATATGAAATGTCGCTCTCTTTGATTTGAGAATGCTGCTGCACTGAGGACATCTTTCTGCTTGTTCCTCTCTCTGTCTACTCATGTAAACATCCTGCATCTTTATCTCCATTGTCACCATCTTTTTGTATCACAGATTGAAAGTCATCCTCATCTTTCCAGTAGTTTAATAATTTAAAACTCTTTAGAACTTGAAGATTCAAGAACATTCAACAGATCACTTTATTTGACTGTTTTGGTCGTGTCTCACATCCTTCAGATAGAAAAAGGGACAGGAGATTCACAACATCTCACCTGCTACATGACATAGCACTAGAAAGCCTGGGACATCCTCTTCATAATACACCAGGGATTGATTAGTCCAAGACAAAAAACCAAAGAGGAGATGGTTGTGAACAAAATGATGACAACAAAAAAACAGAAACAGTTCATGTGTAGTGTCAGCACGGAAAATTTAAAGTTTCCAAGGAATTCTCAGTGTATCTTACCGTCCTTTTTATCTTTTTCCCGCAGATGCACCAAGCCCCATCAGCAGATAATTTGGAGGAGGATTGTTCTGTCACGTCACACTCCCACTTCTGGTACAGATTCATTGACCCTATGTGTTATGTTCCGATTTTAGTTATTACACTGTAGAGTTCGGGTGTTGAATTGAAAGAGTTTTTTTTTTTTTTTTCTTTCACATATGGTATCCGAACCACACAGAGCCCTGAAGGGTCATGAGAATATTGTGGAAAACTATATTAAATTGTATTGGAAAATAAAACAACAGATTACAGCCCCCTCAGTTCAACAGCACACGCTGCAGAAAGTCCATTTTTTGTTTTGTTCAGTTGGTAATTAGTTGATATTGAATTGTATGTTAAATAGGTGTTTTAGAATTGACAGAGTGTACTCTTAGTACTTGTAGTATAGTCGTATTTGTAGTGGGGTTTATAATAACTTAGTATTTGTTGTAATTGTCCTAAATGTCTTATATGGATAATTTTATTAAGTGTCTTCTGAAAACTGGACAAGCTTTCTGACTGTTATTTAGAACAGTCCTTTAAAAGTTAAATGGCTGTTCTAACATTTATTTTCATGTTTATACTGTTAATGTACAAAACCAGTCATTGAATATTGTACTTTGATTGTACTTCTACGATTCTACGATATTTAAACAGAAATTGTAAACAAACACTTAGACTTATTGTTAGGCATCGCTTAAATATGTTTCATGCAGTTTTTTTAGAGCCTTTGTTTTCCAAAATAAAATTGTTACTTTACCCTCTTTAGCATCTTTACACTTTATTGAAGGTGTTTCATGGTCATTATAATTGAGAACAAGTCTGTCGGAGAAATCTATAAGATGAGCTGTCTTTGTTTTTTTAACTTTAAATGCATCGCTGCATAACCATTATTAAACATCTTAGTAAATTTATATTTTTATTTTATTTTAATGTTGAGGTATTTGACCATACAGTGTACTTCTGACACTGACGTTTGTGATGAGGTTCCACATGTGATTGAATTCTGATGATGCTTCTGTGTAAATCCTGTTTGTGCATGCAACGCTACGCAGTGGAACAATGCACCACCTCTGCTGTGTCAGTAAAACCTTCCCACAACTCCTTTGCTTTGCTTTTCCTTTGTGCTCAACAAATACGCAATTTTAGCTGAAAGCTGTGTTGGTCTTTCAGATTTTGACTTGACAGCCACAGTTCCCAAAAACTGCCATTTCTTGGACAGTGGAAACTGCCAGCTGGACGTGATTTGATATCTCTGTGTGGCCTTTGGCTTCATTTCAGATGCTTAGAGTAGTCCATGGTTGTTGAGTGCTGTGACAAGGTTTAAAGAGTGACTATTTAGCGAGCTTTGTGGTGTTCTCGGCTGCCTCCTATCTCGACCTGCCTGACAGTCACTTAATGCCCTAACCGTTAATGAAGTTCTGAGGCTTTACAAACAGAGTTACAAATTTGTGCACATGCCAAAATTACATTTCTTTTCATTCCAGCTTATTGAATACTTAGAAACAGTGCATTAACACGGCTCATTTTGTAGCCTGTGTTTGCTACATTACTTGTATTTACTTCTTTTCACTGAAAAAATAAACAAAATATGTTGCCCAAAGGTGCCAAAGTATGCAAGCGGTTTTATTATTTTTGTGAAAACCATCAGAGTAATTACTGAATACGTCTAGATGCCACAATTATAGGAGTGTTTATTTGGCCCAAGGGCAACCATTCACACCATATCAGAAGTGCAAAATTTCTAACACAGCTCTACGTATATGCAAAGCACAGTATTCAACAATTAAGAAAACAGAGAATTCGTATGAACAGAAACTATGTTTGTGTAAACTACACCAATCAGTCCTAACATTATGACCATCTTCCTAATATTCTGTAGGCCCCCCTTATGCCTCCAAATCAGTTGTCATTGTCATCAGAGAATGGACATGGGCCTTCTGAGGGTGTCCTGTGGTGTCCGGCAACACAATGTTGTTAGTGGGGGCCTTTAAGGGGAGGGGCCTCTGTGGATCATCCCACAGATACATGATCAGTCTGGGATCTAGTGAATTTGGAGGCCAGGTCAACACCTTGTGCTGTTCTTCATGTATTTTTTTTTTAGTTGTTCCTAAAGCGTTTTTGTGTGTGTGTCTGTGTCAGGCTGCATCCTGCTGGGGATGGCTGCTGCGTCATTGCTATGGGGTGGGGGTGCCTGGTATATGTCAGCCACATGAATGCCAGGTCCAAAAGTTTCCCAGCAGAACACTGAATTGTCACAAGATGGTCAATTGTATGTCCTACAGAGCAGCCTTGCAGTGACACAATGTAATTGAATATAAAGTTTAGTTTGTACTTAACGCTGACCAGTCATCAATAAACCTAAGCAATCCCTAACTTATGCATGTGCACCAAATAGATTCAGCACAACAACCACATGAATAGAAAAATGAGATCCGTTCTCACTCTGCCTGCCTATGCATGTACATGAGCGTGTTTGTGTCTGAGAAGGCGAGGTGGACTGGTCACCTTAATGATGCCAGCAAGCTGTTATACATTACACAATCTGCCTAAAGCTGCAGCTATAACTGTAAAAATATGTGTAGGCAACAAATGCCGTTTCACTGCCAACTCTCAATTAATTTGGAAAAACTAACTTGTTGCACAGCTCGAAAAAAACGCCAAAAATGGAGTCTTGGCCAAAACATGTTTCGAAAATCTAAGTATCATTTTTGTTTTTCTTATTTGCACATTTTATGGTAGAAAATGCTGTGAAACAGACAATTTAATAGTGTTCATTTAGTAGTCTTTGTTTTGCACGGCACTGTGCAGGGGTCAACTAAACTTTTTTCCCCAACTCTTATCTACCTAATTAATAACCCGTCAATCATGCAGGAAAGTAGCAGTCCATATTACAAGCATTCCTTGTCACATTTACATAACTTGTAAATTACTAAACAGTATGTGACTATTGAAGAACAAATGTTTGCACCAGGAAATAAAGCTGATAAAGGTAAAGGTTAATTATTTCATTATGCGACTGACAGTGCACTTCATAGGCATGCATAGAATTAAAGAAGCAGTTTATATATTTTAACAGAAGTGAGGAGAAAACATTCTTTTGTCAAATATTTTGTATAATGGCATATTTTCTTTCATTTCCATAGAGCGCAATGTCAATCTGGTGCAGAACTGTTAGGAAAGGACTAATGCATGACACACAATAACTGCAACACTGACATACTCAATAGTTAAATACTGACATTTTTGAACCGACAGTAGCCCTCCAGCTAAAAAGAAAAAATCTGAAATACGTGGAAAACAGTGTTCTTTTCAGTGTTCTCATGCTCTGTAGTGTTCTTTCCATCTTATAATTGAACCTGAAAACTTCAACTGACCCATGCTTGAGCTGCATCAAAGAACAGCGGGGTGTTTTGAACAGCTGTCATTCCAGGAACATCTCTGGATTTTCTAGCTATTTATAAAATCATTGAATTTGTCCACATCTCAATCTTGTGGTTTTATTCAGGTTGTGGATCTTTGTTTTCTCTCATTTTGTGATTTAAATCAAGTGACTGCTGGATGACTGGATTTGAGGGTGCATCTGTGCACATAATATCTGTATCCCTGTGGTGAATCTTATCAGCAGTGGGGATTACATTATAAAGTTTGTTTGGAACCTGGTTATTTATACATGGATCTTACAGAGCAAGCTTCAGTCCCCAATATAGCACCTCCTTACAAAATCTTTCAGTGTCAGGTGTTTAGTGCAGAGTGAGAAGTGGGTGTTGTGTTTGCAGACACATACGCACTTGATATGGGGAAAAAAGGCAGTAACACAAATGTGAATTTGATTTAATACTGTTCACTGCTGTAAAAAGGTACATACATGCTGTGAAGATGAGGTTTTCAGCATTAACTTGTATCTGATAGCCTTGAGAAACAAGTTATATCCTATGATAATCCTATGTCACTAAAAGAAAACATGCTCGAGAAATATGTCTGTGTAGGTTCTCTGTGACACAGATCACGGTCATCCAGTCTGCTTGACTTGAAAGCACCTGTTCTTTTTAGTTCTGGTCTCATTCAAGACTCTGATTGGGTTCTATATGACTACTAGAGATTTTTTGTTCTCATTCAGGGCCATCTGGTGTTAATTAATCACCCACCCAAAACAAATATGACTAAGGTTGAGATGGCAAATATGCATGTGCTCTTTTTCTTTTAAGCCTGGTGCTGTAAGGTTCTGATCACTCCTCATCATGTTCTAGTGGTGGTGTAAGTCAAAGAGTGGGCAGTGGTCTGTGTGTGTAGGTTTCCGGTAAACTTTTAAGTTGTTTCCAAGTTTCTATCCTCCTCAATATGCACAGCACAGTGCAAAAAAGGCCAACTTGTTTTCCTCGACATAATTCCTTGGGAACTATTAAAACTATTAGAATGAACTGTGGTTCTAGAGCACTGAGGTGGAATAAGAAGCTGTCATTCAAACTGCTGAGCGGTGAGTAAGCTGGAACTTGTCAAGAATATATTTTTTGAAGAAAGTTATTGGAAATAGTCAGTCTACCTGAATGTCAAAGACGTATGATAAGTTTTAAGTTTATTATCAAGGCATTTGTCAAACAAGTGTTGTAGGTCGTTTTAAGGTGTGCCCCTAAACTTTCAGTAAGGGTGGTCCTAGTTAAACTAGTAAAACATAATTATGCATACATTTAAGCTTCGGTATCATGGAGGTCTCGGTTTCCGGTTTTACATCAGCATATTGAAAGTATAGAATCAGGTTCAGGTTACTTTATTGGTACCCATAGGTAAACTAGGTTTACAGTCTAAGAGGCAGGACATCCTTTACACTTATAGACCACCACATGACATACATCACACAAACCATGAAACATACAGTATAAAGCAAGTAAAACAAACTGTAGATCATGGTTCACAACATGTTACATAAAAACATATAGACAGACAGTACAAACATAGATAAAAACATGACATAGAACACGTTAAAAACATACAATAGATGTTAGTGCATGACCAAAGAATGCAGTGTGCATTTGTGTGAGACTCTTAAAGAGTAGCCAAGAAAAATAATGAAAATTCATCTTCAGCTTGCCTTAATAACTGCACACATTACAGCCGAACAAGTGCGCTGCTTTGTTGCGAGTTGGAATGTATGATGAAAGAGACAATTAGTACTTACACAATCAGAGGGAAACATATCAGCAAGCCCAAAAGAGCGGAGAATGATTGGAGGATTTATTTTCGTCATTAGAGGCCAGCAAATTAAATTAGCCCTTTAGAGCAGTCCTTCTGAGCACCTCAGAACCTAGTTCTTATTCAACAGACAACATGTAAAGGTCTAATCATGCCAGTCCCACTGCCTGCAGTCAGGGAGAGCCACTCCATTCACATGGCTCTTAAACTGCATCTGTGACACTAGAATCCCCAGGGCGTGCTCTCCACAGATGCTGCTGCCAAACTAGCTCTCCCATCTCCATTCCCTATTTGGAAGGAAGAGATATGCAAAGAAAAAAGAACAGCCTTCTTTATATCCTTGACAGCTCATTACCACGGAAACAACCCTGGGCTGGCATCACTGGCCAGCCACCCTCACTGGAGGAAAGAGACAATAAAAAAAAGGGAGTGCTGAAAATGAGAGTGCAATATTACATACACTAACTGGACCTCTAATTAAAAGATGCTGAGTATAGTGGTATGTTATATTGTAGGTACCATTAGCTTCCATGAGTGTGGCATTAACACTCAAAATATAGCAAAGGGCAAAACCAGGTGCAGGAGAGAGAGTGTCTGACATATTAGATAAACATGACAAATTTTGCATAAGCAGTATCACTTTCCGTGTCCTATTATGGTTTGGCATTCTCACCATATTAAATTGTTTTGTTCTTTGTTCGGTGTAGAAACAGAGTAACAGGGGAGATAGGGAGTAGGATAGAAATGTGGGAAAGCTTTAGCTGGATTCGTTCCTAATAAAGTGGGAGAATGGGTTCCAGGGAACTTTAACAATGGCCATGCCTGGGCAAACAATGAAAAATCTGTTTAATTAACCATGTTCAGGAAGCCCAAGCGTATAGCAAGCATCAGCAGAAACAACTTTAATACCTCGTGTTTGTAGCCAGAACTCCTTTAACATGCAGCCGGGTAAAATTTAATTCTGTTTATATAAAAATGCTCTTTACAATCTGTATTGTGTTCTCACAATACATTAATCAAAATGTGGCATGTGACAAAACAGAAGACCACAAAGAATCCACAACGTAAAGTATGTTTAGACTAGTGGATTTTTTGATGGTTTATTTATTATAGTTATACTAATAACTCTTAATACTTTGAGAGCTTCTGCACTTATCTTTAAGGCATTAGCCTATCCTTTAAAATTTTATTGTAGTTCTTCTTTCAGTAATGCTTTAGTTTGATAAACCTCTACCATTAGGGTTTAGAAGGACACTGTAGAGATGCGGTCCCAGGCATGAATCATCCCGGTTAAAAACTATATTGACAATCATGACCTTGTGCTTGGAGGAGTTACTGCTCTAGGTTAATGTGCACTTGATGTGAAATGCCCGAAATCATTTTTGAAGCAAACAGTGGAAGACTCACAAAGAACTTCTGTCTGCCATTGGACTCTGCCAGGATCCACTTTTAGCGTTGAGACTTCAGAAAACAGTCGTGTCTGCTTCTTGTGGAACTAGGTCAGTCTTTTAAGATTAACACGCGCAGAAAAGATTTTCTTCACAGCTTTCAGCAAACAAACCACAGATGCACAATTTGTTTTGTTCACAACACTCCTTGAGTGAAATCTGTAATTAGTCATCTACTTTATGAAGCAACAGGACTGGAAATGTGTTGTTGCGTTGCCATATATTATGGCATGGGTGAACTATGCTTAGCTGGTGCTGTCGATCAATCAATGTTGCATTCAATAACATGTGGACAAATAGGAAAACTTAAACTGGAAAAACAAGCCTTCTATGTATAATAAAAACCCAAGACCACAACAAATGTTAACGACTGGTGCTTAAGTCTAATCTAATTACACAAACTCTCACTCCACATTAAGTTTATGTCACACACAATTTCAGGTTACTGTCACAACTCCGTTCTACTGAAGTCCTTGCAGAACGAACCAAGCAGTTTCTCTATTGCAAACTGCGCATCCAAAGTTGCCCCGCGTGGCTGGAAGAGGATTTCATGTTGGCTTAGACCTAAAACTAGTCCATCTACTACAATGCATATTTATATGTTAATGCATATGTAAATATCATCTATATGTAAATCTATTTCATGCAAACAAAACAATGTTTTGCAGCCGAGTATACGCAAACTCTCTAGAAATCATACAATTCATCACGACGGCTGGTGTAATTGGTGTGATTACAAGATAAGGAGGATGATGTGTGTATTTATGGGTTACAAAATGCTTCTTGCAAATACTCTATGAACTATAGAAGAAAACATACAGTACAGTCTAAAGCAGGACTGGCCAGTACAGCAAATCAATCTGATTAATTCAAGTTAATGCCTACTTTGCCAAGTTTCTTCTCTTTTATTCTCCCTGTTGTTCAAATGCCGGCTAGTTCTCTGTAGATGTTGTGATGTTTCCTTTGAGTCAATGGCCCACGTGCTTTGCCACAAGCTGGGATAATGTCTGCCGCTGAAGGCAAGGAAATAATACAAAATAAAGGTAGTCACTTTATTAAGCTCATTTAGAAATGGTTCCGTTTTGCAATGTCTGACCTAGAACAGGCCACTGGGCTGTGTGCAGTTTGTAAAAATGCATTAAAACTAAAAGTAGTATGACAAACCTTTGACAGCACCTGAAACCAAAGCACACGTTGGAGTGGGAGAAATGTGTTCCTCTGTGGGTTTCAGACGCTAGCTCCAACCCAGCTCCAAAACCCCAACTGAACTGCAGCCACATTTTCCAGTGTCACACCGCATGACGAGACAAGGCACCGCCGGAAGGTAAATACAGAAGTGCTGGCATTTCATATCAAGAAAGAAATGGTACTTGCTTACACTGTCGAGAAGCATATTTGTAAAAGCGTTGAAACCAATCAATTGCAGATGTGAATCAATGAGCTAGCTATTGCTCTGTCTGCGCATCAAAACACGAGAGAATTGCGTTGAGTTACTGATGCCTGACTTTACTTTACTGATGAGGGCTACAAGTGATGCAGTTGTTATGTTGTCATAGCGACACTTTATTAAAGAAGACTGTTCACGTAAGGCTACAAAACCGCACACAGTGGTGGAAGGGAGTACACTGGAGACTTTGTTAATGAATTCAAGACTCAACCTGCTTGTTAAATTATGTTCATTGTGAATGTTTTTCCACTACTTGCCTAGCAGTAGGACGTTATTTTATTTTAAAATGTTTTGTTTTTTTTTGTTTTTTTGTTGACACTAAATATTATATGTGCCATATAGTTTTAATAAAGAAAACTATTTTTGAAAATCATACAGACAGAAAAAAAAATCAAATAACATCATGNAAAAAAAAAAAAATAGATTTTTTTAATAACAATATGTATACATTTGGTAGTCTACAAGAAGAAAGTGAAGAGAAATACTCTGAGTCAGGGCAAGACTTTTATAGGAATCCAAAAACGGAGCATTAATTTCATTTCAAAGACATGCACCAATGTGGAATTTCAAGGCCGCCAACAATAACCGGTAATTATCTATTAGATAACTAATGAATAGTCTTCATTTTGCAAAATATGTCCTTTTGGAATGACAGGTTAATTGTCCAAGTAGATCATAGGCTAGAGACCCTCCAGCATCCCTGAGAATATCTAAAAATGAATGTATTGTAATACTCTTTGTAAATGTGTCATCTTGCTTTTTTGTATGTAGATTAATTAACACCATATCCATATAAAACCTTACTGACAGGCACGTACAGGCTACAATTCCAATAACATTATATACTGTGATACTCAGAGCCTCTGAACTTTAGTTTATAAAGATGCTGGATAACACCCACGTGGCACTATTCATGCTCTCCTTTGTCTTAAGTCTTGTGCTGCAGATGTGAAGAGTCACATGGTTAACATCTATGTTTAAAATACATAGTTATCAGGTTCAACTGTCATTTATAATTAGTTTGTAGATAAAGAGGCTGCAGGAGATCGACTGTGTGGGGAGCAGTGGAAGATGACACATTTCTGCAAATCAAGGTACTGCTTGTTCAACAGGTGTTGGATAAATTGCACATAACGTACTGTCTCTCTCACTGGTGGATTCTGTTGCACTTACAGGGATAACCACTGCTGTCAACGTGAGCGATAATCTCAGGTCCGTCAGACTCGCTCCACTCCGTGCCCTCATGCTCTGATGTGTGTGAAGAGGCAAGCAGCGACGCAGGAGACCGAGGACAGAGGACAAGACTCACCACCCAGAGTCAGGTAGGTGTTAGAGTGATCATAGTTTGTAGGTTGACATTATCCAACGTAATTATTATCTGAAAATCCCTTTCAGAACAATGACAATGAAAAATATTTCCTTGCTTATCACAAATACACTGTGGATTCCAAATTATACAGGACCAAAATCAAGTATCTGAAACATGCCAAATATGTCTAACAATGACCAAAGATTACAAAGTCTCTTCCACTAAATGTGACTTTCTGAGTTTTCTTTTTAATTCAAAATAGATTTTAGTGATTTTGTTAATTGGTTCCTGCTACATAGCTGTATCAAGTCTCTACGAAATTATGACAAAAAATGTCAACTATTCCTTCCAACTGTTCTTACAAGTCAGTAAGGAGGACTCCTTTTGTCACCAGGGCCAAACACACACAGTGAGGAAAAAAAAGGTCCCCGATGGGGTGACAGCACAACTGAAGCAGAGCAGGCAGCAGACAGTTAAAAAATATGAAAACATTTATTTTGTTGTTCTTATTTTTTGTGTGGTTTCCTCCAGATCGTGGCAGATGACACACCCCTCACAGTGCATCAGCTAGCCTGAGGGGTTTGTCTGAAAACTGGGAAAGGAGATTTCTCCAGGTAGTTGAGCAGGAAACAAGACAGAAAAACAAGACAATGCTGAAGAGTGGAGCTGCATAGAGCAATAAGTAAAGCAAGAGCACAACTCCTGGCTAAGAGTGAGGGACAGGGAGGTTTAATCTTGTTTCAGCCCCAACAAGATCACCCTGCCTGCTGTGAGTCTATTTGATCATCAATGTACAATAGCGGATACATAAAGAAACTCACATGTTGCCTGTATTAGTAACTGATATTTGATGCTTGGAATAGGCCAGCATCTGCCATTATCAACTATGTAAATCAGACACAAGCTAAAATAGTAAAAATGAACCATAGTTGAAGCACACTGAGCTGATGAAGAACTAAGGGTCTGGATGCAGAGTATTAAGGACATGTCAACAATCTGGATGTCATAGATATACTGAAAACTTTTGTGAAGTTTCTGCTGTTCCAGGCAAAATGGTGATGGAGCAAATCAAAATGCTGGAGGGGTAGAACCAAAATATCCAGAACCTCTCAGGAGTAAGGGTATAGGTGACTACTATTTTATCATGCTAACCATGCTGGGCAGTATAGGAGTTTGACAAGGCAGTAACTGCTGAAACCATACTGCAGGTAAGGGATGACCAGAGGTGTAGAGATGAGTATAGGCAGGTACATGGCCTACACCCACCTCAAGTACCCTGGAAATCCTACACCAAAGTCTAAGGAGAAGCACATACACAGATTTGCTACCTCTAGCTAAATGCTGACTTTCTGCATCAGGCCTGAATTTATACACTACTCTATCTCATTTTTGTAGGTTTGTTGTCAGCAGCTTAACTATCTAGAGTGCAGCCGTTGGCTAGTAGTGTCAGCAATGTGATGCACGTCTTCACCCTTCATATTGCAAAACTGCATCCCATATTTATGAACCAAATGTCACGAACTGATGACTGAATTCAACAGTAAAAGTCTATCCTGTTGGCACGACGCTTTAC